>CALSBV010011267.1:2620910-2666637 GCA_943590825.1 Bovichtus diacanthus | reverse complement strand
CGACCCCGGATAAGCGGTTGAAGATGGATGGATGGATGGATTGTTTGTTTCATTACATGTGTCGGATCTCCCTCTGACACTTAAGTACATCAGCTCTAACCCGGCATGTAGAGAGGCCACAAATCCATATTATTATATTATAATGTTTGCTCATATATTTTCAGCTTTCCCTCATTCGGGGATGCATTTTCTGACCAAATACATTTAAGTATTGTTTGCCTGTTTGTGTGATAATCAAATCCCCTGAAATGAACATGGAGACAGTTTAATCTGATGAAAGGCAATAAGAAGTGGGACAATGTAGTATAGTAAACATATTTACAATCCTCCTTCCTGCAGACACAGTTTTTGTTTCCTATCATTCCATGTAAACATCAACTTGATTAGGAAGGGAGGGTTTGGTTTCTAGATGCAGTGCTGAGCTGCTGGATGGATGCCCACTGTATTTTGTACAGTGTG
This sequence comes from Bovichtus diacanthus, assembly GCA_943590825.1. Classification (NCBI taxonomy): domain Eukaryota; kingdom Metazoa; phylum Chordata; class Actinopteri; order Perciformes; family Bovichtidae; genus Bovichtus; species Bovichtus diacanthus. The sequence goes on along the minus strand of CALSBV010011267.1, from coordinate 2,666,178 downwards.
TGCAACCTACATCCAGACATGCTCGGTGTCTGGATATCAGTACTGAAGGCTGGGTAGTTAGCAATGACAGAAAGAAAGAAATCCCACAGTTTGTGTGTTTTTGTTGTGTGTGTGCATATATCTGTATATGTGCTTTGCTTCACACACTGCCTCCTTTAGGAGTGTGTGGTTGGAGGGTGCGACAGTGAGGAGTTAACCAGTCTGATACAAGACGTGAAAGTGTTAACATTTAGTGCATAAACATGGCATAACATTAAATTGACCTTGAAATAAGAAAACGGTTCCACAGCCCCTTTAATATGATGCTGTTTCCAATGGCCTGTAATGGCCTTCAACAGTTATGACAAATGTGTTTTTTGTCACAGAATATTCAGATAGGTCTTTGTTCTATGGAAAATAAGGTCAAAGATTTTTTATCTATCAGGTTTAATTGAATGTTTTTGCAAAACATGTTGCTTCTGGTATGGATGGTTCCAACGGAAATATAGTCAATAACACGTAATAAGAAACTATGGACTGCTACTTTGTTTGGTAGATAGAACATTTTGCCAGATTAATTAATTTCCTTTAGCAGTTAATCGAGCCTGACAGACACAAAAGGTTAAGACAGCTTTGCCCATTCGTGTGAGTGTGTGTATGTGTGTGTATGTGTGTGGGCAGTGAGTTTACAAGCTCAGAGCAGTGTGTAAAAGCTGCAATGAATCCAAGTTCCATGTTTATATCCTGATTACTCTTTCCTTCAAATCTTTATGGGAGCATTTAAAAAACGAGCTGCTTGTTATATCTACAGAATGCTGAGTTAAAATGAATTACGTTTTGCAAGCAGTCTGCATTCACCAGCAGCTACTACACTGAGCACTTTGTCACAATCTTGCTCTAAAACCTGTAATAATACATTGATCTTTGTATTTTGTCATTTGCAATTGTAATTGCTGATTATTCGTGACAGAGTAGTGTTGTAACTTCAATATCAAATAACTGCACTCTTCAACAATCGACAGATATCACACGTTTACATTGGTATATCACTTCCTGCAGCATTCTGTAATACATATAATCAGTATCAACTCACCAAGGCGCCTGGAGGTCCAGCAGCACCACTGACTCCATTCTCCCCCTGAGGACACAACAGACATGTTAGTACCTTTCACCTTACAGCTAGTGCTGTGATGAGTTCCACAGGATCAAGTTGGCCAGACAGTATCGGAGCATTATCGCTCAAATACATATTCCTGTGAAAGACTGCACAACTGAATAGAGGATAAGATTAAAAGATTGCACGTGTGAAATAGGATGCACTGCACTGCACAGTTAGTTAAATCGTTTACTGCGCATATATACTCTTACATGCAGTATAGTGTGTTATTGTGTATACTTGTACTATGTACACTATCATGTGTATTCACTGTTCATATTTATACCACCCCGTGTCATGTCTTTATTGGATCTATAGTGTGTTTATATCTCACCTCCTGCTGTACTCTGTATATAATGTCTTCCTATTGTCATTACTTGGGCTTACATCTGTACTATATACTTTATACCAGGGGTCACCAAAACGGTGCCCGCGGGCACCAGGTCGCCCCCAAGGACCACATGAGTCGCCCACAGGCCTGTTCTAAAAATAGCACAACTCACTAGTGAGCTGCGTCTAAAATTTAATTTTATTCTGTTGCTATTCTTTTTTAATCACACTTGCATTCATATAGATTTAAAAATGACAATATCTTAAAAAGATATTAGATATTAGATAAGTTTAGGTTAACTCTGACCTACTCTAGTTCTAAGGTCAGTATTGTGCGCGTGACAAGTGGAGAGTAAGCTAGTAGGCGCAGCGAAGATGGGCGCTGAATGCAGTTTCTTACCCCAAAAACATGGCAGAAAAAAGAAAGAAAACTTATCACTTTCACAACGAATGGGAGGAGGAGTTCTTTTTTCCGACTGTGAAAGAAACCTGTGTGTCTCATTTGCGGGGCGACTGTGGCGACGGCAAAGCGGCACAATGTGGAGAGACACTTCACTACGTGTCTCAAAAGCTACCATGCTAACTACCCACCGGGAAGCGCACTACGGGCAGAAAAAGCCCGCGAGCTAAAGGCAGCTTTGGGTAAGCAACAGTCTTTTTTCGTGAGGCCGGCGAAAAAGTCACAAAAAGCAACCGAAGCCTCGTTTAGAGCTACACATTTTCTGATCAAGAAGAAGAAGGCATTTTCAGACGGAGAAGTTGTCAAAGAAGCAATGATTATAATTGCTAACACTGTACTTAAAGACAAGAAAAATGGAACCGACCTAATCTCCACTCTCTTCGACGCCCAACTGGGGGCATCTACGATGGCTAGATGAGTGTCAGCTATGTCTGGTAACTTGGCCGATCAGCTGGACCGGGATCTGGCGAAGTGCAGCTGGTTTAGCATCCAGTGCGACGAGTCCGTGGACAGCAGCAGTACAGCGCAGCTGTTGGTTTTTATCCGGATGGTGTTTGAAGATTTCTCCACAAGAGAAGAACTCCTGACACTACTGCCCTTAAAGACAACTACGAGGGGAGTTGACATTTATAACAAGGAGTGAAGGAGTTTTTCGTGCAGAAAAAGGTACCATTGGAAAAGCTGGTAGCGGTGACTACAGACGGGGCTCCTGCTATGATCGGCCGACATACAGGTTTCATCGCTCACTGTAAAGGTGACCCAGACTTCCCAAAATTTCTGCATTACCACTGCATCATTCACCAGCAGGCGTTATGTGCAAAAGTGATCGGCTTTGGGCACATGATGACTCCCATTGTGAAAATCATAAACAACATCCGCTCCAAAGCAAAACAGCACAGGATTTTCAAGGTGCTATTGGAGGAGATGTCAGCTGAATATGGTGACCTGCTGCTACACACAGAAATCCGATGGCTCAGCAGAGGACGAGTTTTACTTCGTTTTTTGTCACTTTTGGGTGAAATCAAAGAGTTCATGCAGTCCAAAGGCGAAGACGTCTCACTGCTAGAGGACACAGAGTGGACACTTGACCTTGCATTTTTGACGGACATTACTGGGAAACTAAACCACTTGAACTGCGAGCTGCAAGGCAAAGGTAAGACTGTTGTTGATATGATAAGTGCTTTAAATGCATTTAAAGCCAAGATGAACATTTTTTCTGTGGATTTACAGAGAAAAAAGGTGCTGCACTTTCCCTCTGTGCAGTCGGTGCTGAAAGACAATGCTTCTGTATCTGAGACATTTGACAAAGTTGCAGAAAAGTACTGTGAAGTCATAAACAGACTTGGGCAGGAGTTTGAGAATAGGTTTTGTGACCTTGATCAGCTTGAGCCATGTGTGTCATTCATTTCCAATCCTTTCATGAATGTGGACACAACATGCTTTGCTGAGCAACTAAGTGCAATGTTCAACTTGGATGCTGGACAGGTGGAGATTGAAATCATAACATTGCAAAATGACCTCCACCTCAAAGCCTACCAGGCTGCACCAAAATGTTGGTGCCTTGTTGATACAGAGAAGTACAGTGGTGTATGCACAGCAGCTATGAAGGTTGCCAGCCTGTTTGGTTCAACCTATCTCTGTGAATCAGAGTTTTCTGACATGAACTTCATCAAGAACAAACACAGAACACGCCTCACTGATGCACATCTGAAAGACTCACTCACAGTTGCAGTGTCAAGCGAGTCCTGTGGTCAGACATCTTGCAGTGAGGTGGGAGGTTGTTAAAACAACAATGAACAATAGCAAACAAACACATTTTAAGCCACAACACAAGTTTTTACCATCTGCGAGACACCAAAATCCACTTCTTGGTTTTCCTCTCAGACCTCTCTATACTGTTTAAATATGTTTGTTGATTGTATTACGACGCAAGTGGTATGTGAGCATGTTCCAGTGTGAACTGCGGTAATACACTGCCACTGAAATTGAACATGTAAAACAAGCTGTAAAATGTATTCTGGTACTGCAAGCCATTCATTTCTTAAATTACATGATATTCTCTGCATATATCAAACCTAATGTTCTTGTGTCCCAACACACACATCTCTTTACATGGCTTTTGTGGCATCAAAAGTCATAAACACCGTCTTTACGTCACGTTGTATTTGAGCCGTTGATTAAATGTTGTTGCAGTTTTGTCTTATGTTGAACATATTCATCTTTGTACTGCGTTAATCATGTCACATGGCTTGTGTTTGTCTTTTTAACATCTTGGGATCATGTTAGAGAAAGGTGTTCTCACTGCAACATGTTATCTCTTGGATTCAATGTGTTTTGTAGACCCATAAATAATTCATACATCTGAGGGTGTCCAGTGGCCTAGTTTTTAAAGACCATTATTTGTTTCTTTTCTCAGTGAAGTTTTTGGATAACAATGTAGCTCTATGGCACAGAGGAATAAGATATAATAGACTTTGGATACCCACTTGTTGATTATATCTGTCGTCCAACATGGCCACAAACAATATATGATTATATATATATATGTGTATATATATATCCATGTGCGCCACAGGTGCCTGGCCACGAAATTACCAAAAGGAGATTTGGCCCCCGTCACACTGGGCAGAGTGCACTTGACTGTGATTTGTCCTGCGTTCAGAAAATAGAGCCCCAGATGTAATTTGCTTAAACATTATGACAGACAGGCTTTCTCCACATAGGCAACTTCAAATAACTTTACTTGATCAAATAAAAGCAATTCTGTGAATTCCCAATATGGACAAAACACAATCATGTCACAACATTTTTAGACAAGTGTGTAATATAAAGGCCTGTCTGTGTCTGTGTGTACGTGCATAGGTGGTCCTAAAAACTATTTTATTTCGTCAATCTAAAACAAAATCCTTTGAGGTAATTGAAGTTGAATAGCTCTTGACTTGACGGTCACCAATTTGGACCTTCTCTTTCTCTTAAGCTGGATTCATCTATGGTCTAACTATAATTCTGGTTCAGTGCTCTGCAGGGCTTCAAGAATGACACCAAAAGGATTAAAACGCTTTCTTTCTGTTCGAGGTCTCTGCAGACACAGAGATTACCAGGTCCCACCAACATATATTTAAGTGCAGCGCTCTTCATGTTGGCATTGAGGAAACAACTGAATTAGCTCTCCACTGCGTCTGTTTTCTTTTGAAGTGTCTTGCCGCACTACGCACATAAACCCATAAGAGCAGCAGACCTCATAATTACACAGCCAAGACGCCCACCACGGCCCAATAAATGACAAGATGACATGTGTAGAAGAGAAAATAGACAAGTGCACAGTGACCGGTCCAATCCGTGAGCAGAAGAACCTGCTACTTCACCCTGCCACATATTGTTAAAATAATTGTTAAAGACTACAACTGCTTGACGTCTTTGAGCCTAACTACACTTCAATCAATTCTGATAGGGGATGTAAAAAGAAAGTCAATCAAAGATAAGAACAGCTAGCAGACCAATTCAATCACAAACTAGAGTCTCTGACCAGATCCTTTTATATCAGAGGATCAAACTAAACAATGTTTATTGCTCAGTTACTTCCCCCAAGTGAAGGAGTTCAAGTATGTCAGGCGCTTGACAGTACGATGGAACACAAGATCGATAGGCCAAGTGGTGCAGCGTAAGCAGGAATACAGAGAGCAGAGACAGAAAGTAAACATGAGGTGAAGAGAGCGAGAGAGAGATCCAGTTGAGGTAGTTCAGGCATCTGACAAGAATTCCTCCTGGACACCTCCCTTTACAGTTTCCAGGCACGTCTAACTGGGGAAGAGACCCCAGGGCAGACCTATTCAAAAAAACAATTGACTTTGAGACGAGGGAACCGGAAGTGGTAAAATCCTGATTTTCCGGGTTTTAGGACTCCTGCACCACTCTACAGGGTACTATGAGCCATTTAAGATAATATCGCTTAGTCGGGATTACGTATCCCATCTGAACTCGGAACACTTAAGCACTGGAGGAGCTGGATGATGTGGCTTTCTGAGAAATGAGTCCCTCTTCATACACAGGGATATTTATTGTACATGTCTTGAGTTCGTATACAGGGGATTAAACCCATTACATTACAAGATGTTACTGCACTGAGAAAATGTGTGAAGTAGCTAAAATATTGTTCTCAAACCTTTTGTTGCCGCCTTTTTCAATAAATAGTCAATTGCAAATGCCTCTGTTGCTGCACTGAAATTGAAAGCATATATCAACAGACTATATAGATAATATGTTTTCCACTCTCATAATTGTTATACCATGCTTTTTTCCTGCCTGTAGAACCTTTAGAAAACCTGCCAACTGCTGCAGGACCGGCTGTCCACCCTTCATGACAAAAAGCAGACTGGCAAGGTTGATTCATTCTAAACTCAAATTATGTCCCTACCCCAGAAAGCATGTCTGTGCACTCTACCATTATAAATAGTGTATCCTGTCTCTGTGTTTAGGGTTGGGAGGTCAGTGTGTGTCGAGGGATGTGCCTCATTTGCCTCACTCTGAGCATTTACGTGCATTTACAGCACATCCATAATCACCATGATTAATCAGCTCATTAAATAGCTTAATGAGTGATGGTACAGCTTTTAAATATCTTCAGTTAAATGTATATTGTTCTGGAAAACATTTTATTTTAGGCATCCAGGGTTCTTAAAGTAAAAGGCCTGTTCATTTTCTGCGTAGACAATGTAAGGTAACTGACAGTTGGAGCACCTTAAAGTCCAACTGAAAACACATTTAGTCATCCTTTTAATAGTCAAAAATAATGTCAACGTGTTGTTTAAATGTATTAGTATTTTCTTTTTATTATCAAAAGAAAGAAAAATGGAAGGTTAAATAGGGAAATATTTGAAATGTTTTTTTTGTCTTAACCACCTAGAGGGGCATGTCCCTGTCTACGTTTCATTGGCAGCAACTTGCAGGCTGAGCCCCAGGAGGGGAATGAGAGACAAAGTAAACAAACGTGTGCTTTGGCCAACATGTCATGGACAGACAGTGTGCTATTTGTGGTATTGTAGAGTAAGGACCACACCAGAATCGAACCAGACACAAGTGACATGTGCAGGTACGTTTACATGCTGTTTAAAGTGCTGCAGCAGAGCAGCTAATTAGCTACCTAGCCTGAAAACTGATGACAGCAGTGCATATTTCCTTGGTGAATGACAAGGACAAGACGTGTGTTCATGTTTGCAAGTTAGATAAGGAGAAAAAAGCAGGAAAGTTAATGTGGGTTGTTTTTCAAAGTCTGTGGCTCTTGTGTAGCCTGCCTGTCTCAGAGTGATCATTTCTTCTGCCTATGATAGAACACTGACGCTACTGCTTTATGCAAGATTTGATTGGCTGTATAGAATTAAAGTTTTCTTCTATGTATACCGATAACTGATGATATTCCATTAAATTAATGCAAAACTAGGGGGTGCCATCATGAAACCGCAACCCCCCTAATTTTTTTTTTAAATTGATCCTTTTTGCTTATTCAATGAGCTCTACTATTATAGTTTTTGGAAGTTTTCTTTGGAAATCAACACGTGTTTATAAACTCACCTAAAATAACTAAACTCGACCTGAACCTTCACCTCCTAATTTGCATCTATGGTGTATGAGAATATTTTTTACAAATACAAATGTAAAAAATAAAAAATACAACAACATCCAAGCTCCAATGTAACGTTGTAATGTATGCAACAAACTCCCAACCTAATTTTTTACACAGTGTAAAATGCGTATGAGATTATAGCACCTTTCAAATGTTTATGATGGCAACAGTCTATGTTTGTAGAAAAGTGAACTTGTTCGGTGTTCCACAAAGAATGGTTTTAAATTTAAAGTACTATTTCCAGGCTTGCTTTTTTGCAATAATAATCACATTAATGATGACATGTAAAGCAAACCTGGCATATGCCCATTTTGACAGTTTGGAAAAAGTACCCATACACTGCTGAAAAAAAGCTTTGCACATTTCATGTTTATGTCTGTCTGCCATGCCACACAATGACAAATTACATTACAATACATTTTTAAACTATGTTTCAAATAAAATGTCCTGCTTTTATTCTGATGGTCAAACAGACATTTTAAGTCTTATAAAAAAATTTAAAAAACACATGCTGACTTAGTGCTACATACTTCCAATGCATGTTTTCCTCACAATGTTGTATCTGTTGCCAAAGTGAGAGTCCAGTTAATTAATCTGTTTACTACATCAGTATTTTTTCTTCAACCCCATGACCCCCGGGGGGCTCTGTAGATCTGTACTTGTGGTGAACAACTGATCATTTGAAAGTCTAACAGCCTGAAGGCGGGAGAAGCTGTAGCTTACATATGTAGTTAGGAGGTCTCTGAACTTACTACTAAATTACAAGCACAGGGGTTGAAAATAAACCCAGTGGCTTCCCTCTGATTTGTATAAAATTCCCATTTTGAACAGTACGACCTCTTGTCTTCTAACAGGTAACAGTTATACTACTTGTAATTATAGGGAAAGAATGTGTGATATATTGTATCTGCATATCTCTGTGACATGGAAACCTCCTACAGCTGCATCTGGTAATCCATAATGTTGGGTGTCGGAATCTCAGTGTCTGATAATAAGAGACCTACACCTACCACACATTTGATAATTTTTAACTTGTTTCATTTGAGTATGAAACATCAAATCCTAAATTGAAATTGAAAGTTGGTGTATAGTACGTTGCTGAAAGAGGACAGTTTTATGTTTTTGTGTGTGGGAGTGTGTGATTAAAGACCATGCTGACAGCCTAAAGCCTTATACAGTACATCTAAGTTTAGGCCTCATTAACATTCAATGGAGCTGTCATGGATGGGTGGACACAAATGATTTACAGTCAATGGAAGATGTTTCCTCAGGCGGTTACCACACTGCAAGCTTATTTGGTTCTCGGATAACATCTGGATTTTTATTTTTTTATTTTTATTACTTTACCATGATTGGGTGTTCTCTGCCTGGCAGTTGTATGGGAACTGGCATAATGCTGGGCTTACACAGCAATATTACATGCCAAATTCTGATGAGACAATTTTCACAACACCGCCACAAGACATCTGTGATAATAAAAACAACACAATAATAGCAAGGCTGTAGCCAGGACAAAAAAATGTTTTCTCAGAGTAATTAATTCATATAATTTTCCAGTTACAGTATATTCTCCATATAAGTTCCATCAAAATGCTGTGTCAAAGAATCAGCCTTAAAGAAAATCTAGCATGCGGCAGCTGCACAATTCATTCAGTTCATTAAAATCCCCAAATTCCCAGAAACAATCCTAAGGCCATGACCTCAGTTTCCTCAATGGTGCTGTAACTGTGGCCCTGACTCACAGGTTACATACTTATTAAAAATATAAGCAATTGAGGATTCTGAGGTCATGCTCCCAATATTTTGGAACAAAATGGCAAGTTGTGGATTAGGAAATAGTGTTTACAGTCTTGCTTTTTGAAGGATTTGAATGAAATGTTGGTTATGGCCCTGATAGTATCTAGTGGTTTTGGATTTATATTCATTGTAAAAAGCTTCTTTGAGTGCCTAGAAAACGAACAAAAAAATGGAAACAAATCTAGAAATTAATAGTTGCAACGAAGAACGACCTAACATTCATCAAATAATTAATTTCACATCGGACTGTTATTATCTGAAATCATTCTACTGGGCAATTAACAAAAAAACAAAAACATATCTGACTTAATTTCTGTTGGACCCTACTGTATTTTAAAAAGAGCTAGGACAGTCAATACTGAGATCAGTCAAAGAAATCCATGTATAGCCCAGAGCCAGATCACCACCAGATAACACAACAACCTGACAATTACTCACATTTACTAACACAGCTGTGGAAGTCTTTTACCTGCAGCTGATTGTTCATTATGTTGCTTATTGATCGAGCCTAAAATACTACAAATTTACTCCACTGTGACGTCAGAAACTCGCAACTACTCAGCTCAACTGATTTCTTCTGCCAGACCTGAATTGAAGCCTTGTTAGACCTGTGACACTCTCGGCTCACCTGTGGTATATTTATATTCAGACTGCTCCAAAATAAATGTCCTTGTCAATCTTCAAGAAATATTAGAGAAAAGCTAACATGTGCACCCAAAATACTCCATATGTTTTCTTCAGTGATTCAAAACTAGCCAGTTTGGTCAAGGAAGGGGAAAGTTAATGGGTGACAAACATCTCAAGCAATATGATTTGCATTGAGCCATAACAGGAAAAGCATGACAGAGAGCATAAACCTCACAGTGATTAAAATGTCTCATCCAACATGGTATGAAGTGTCTGCTGTGAATCTAATTCTAAATGTATGTCAGTAACACCACACCTGGACACATACATCCAGCAATCTCTATTAACTCTGGCACTTAGAGTCATTTCGTCTCACAGATTAAAGCCTTCAATTTGAAGGCGATGCAGGCAAACGACTGTATTCAAACTGTGACCTTTTAACTGCAACATTACACTTCACAAGCAATTAGTCCTCCTTACAGCACATTGTTGTGTTCTGTTGAAAGCAGGCTGTTTCCTGTTAATCATTAGGACGTTCAATGTTCCCTGACGATGCAGGAAGAAATGATGTCTGTTTGTTGGCATCTGTGATGCAACTCAGATCAGGTCAACACTAGATTGTTCCTGAAATATGTGATAAGTTAACCATCTGGCAGGTCTTATGTAGTCTAATGTAAGTCTTGTGTATTGAATCTTAACAGAAATAATTTATAAAAGAAGATGTAATAGCAGCAATGATCTATAAACAGCTGAGATCCTGAGCAAGATATTAACACTGAACCAAATCTTTAGTGGAAAACTGTTTAGCACACAGTTGTGCACACTTTTTTTCAGTCTGAGTAGATACTATATTGTATGGTGTAAATAGGAACAAAAAAGGACAAACGATGAAAATATTCAACGCTTCACTAATCAACATTTTATATTATCATAGAGATAAACTTTCAGCACTACAGATTGTTTTAGCATCTTTCAGATCATTGTTTTTTTTTTTTTTTACAGACCACAACATTATTGTTTTGGTTCACTCTTATCGCTCTCATCAGTACAGTTCCCAGCAGCAGAAGGCAGCTGTTTTCACTGATATACAGTATAAACTCTGATAAAGCTGATGATACACCCACTTTACATTACCTAGCCAGCAGCAAAACAGATATAGTTAGAGACTTGCTGGTGAACATAGTGGAGCATTTAGCAGCTAAAGAGCCACATATTTTTGTCAGGAGAAGAACAACGTTAACCAGGTTAGACAGGGCTACGGCTATGTATTGATACTCCCCAACAGACACACACACCTGAGAGATTTTCGCAGAAGAGCCGCTAGCTGAGTTACAACACAGGAACCCACATAGTGACTCTCGCAAAGGGACATACTGTAAATGTGTTTCTATTGGCATTCAAAGCTCCACCAGACTTGCTGTTCTTCCAACAGAGACACAGAGTCTGACAGTAGCTGCTCACTGCTGATAAGCTTTGATTACCAGTTCTACCTCACTGTTCATGCCGTCAGTCGGCCTCCTCCTTTTCCCTGACCTTCCGTGTCCCACCATACGTACATACACCTACAGCAATGAAAACAGCATACAGTAAATATATATATATGGAGGGAAGGAGAGTACTGCAAACATCTATTACTTATAAGTCAAGTAGTTTTAGGTGTAGTTTTATTAATATAAGGCCACAAAATGTCAAACACACAGAGTGAACAAAGGAGCGTTTCGTAGAAAATAATATGGGCGCCATTATGTTTTTCTTAAAATGTATGTAGCAAATGCAGAGTGATTCTGAGGAGGATTGGTTGGATGGGTAAAGAAAGAGAACACATTTGTTAGCATTTGGTAAGCAGTAGAATGGAGTTTGAGTTCTTCAAAAGTAACACTACAGTTTAACTGCTTACTGTTTTTCCTAAACACATTTACCACACGCCCCAACCCCTTTAGACATCCACACATGGGCAGCAACTGTGTGCTGTTCAAGCTCCCTGTGTACCACCACCCTCCAGTTGGTGCAGAGCACTTCCAGATTCTCGGGGAAAAGTAGTTTATTATGATAACAAGAAGAGTCCCAAATTACTGAGCAGGGTGGCTGCGAGTCAAACTGGTAGAACACTCGAAGGAGTTCAGAGAAGACTCAAAATAGCATAGCACACTTGTAGCTGGTGGGCGTGCTCCCAAGATGCAGATGTGTGCATGTGCCCTTTCATTTAGCCACTTGTTCTTTTCAAGTTACCACAAGGGAACATCCCATATACAATAAGAATGTGGCCTGAGCTCCTGCAGCGGTGTTAATTTAATTAACTGGCAGAAGTGGAAAGTAGACCGCAAGCCAGGGTTTTTGTTATAAAAAGAAATTGGTGCCTGGCCCGCATGTCCAGGAAGATTTCAGTGTTCCGGACAAATGGGAGAAATTCCCATCAAATGTTATGTGTTTATTGGGCTGTAAAAACTGGATAGGTAAGCTATACAAAGAGTGACAATCAAGACATGTAGAATTATAATGTTTTCTTCATTAAAGAGTAGGCAACTTTTGCTTATAAATTAAATTTCAAATAAAATAAGTCCCATCAATAGACTCACATGCATAACGCATAACATTTAAATTAACTTTTTGATGAAAGCATATCTTGATGACTCAGTTTTTACTTGGGACCATCATGGCTTTAAGATCTAGGCAATGAGGCAATGAAGTTACTGCATCAAGGGGTTTCATTGTTTCATTGTCTTGAGTGCACAAATGTCACATGACAAAAAGCTAAAGTTATAAAGACCAAGAGGCTAGATCTTTTTCACAGCAACCATGATGGCTTGTTATAGCAGGAAAGGCACAGGTATAATGTATAACATCTAAAATGACTGCATCCCATTTGGTGAGCCAGTTCCATGGTTCCGGTATACTGCTGTCATGTGTAGCAAGTAAGGATCATGTCTGCTCTGAACTTAATTTTTTATTTTAAATTGATCTAAATGTTGTTATTCATCTCAGACTTGAACACCCACTTTAGAATTCATAAAAATCCATGGTTGCCTAGGAGGATGGAAGACAACAAGTACATTGTATGGCCAAAAGTATGTGGACATGTAAAGTACTTGGCTGTGGTTCGAATTAAGAGAAATCTTAACAGCATACAATGATGTTTAAAGGTGTGCTTTGACAGAACATGAAGCAAATTCTTTGTGTGGCGGGATTGCATATAGAGTCAATAGAAAGTTTTAAGTGGCACAATAAGATTAGATTCAGCAAATGTGCTGAAGGCAGCCTACACTGAGAGCCTTTGTCCACACACAGTATTTCAACCTGAGTGAAAAATGCACACTTATCACCGGGTCTTTATAAATCTACTCCAAATGTACAGAGGCAAGAGGGAAAAGGAAAAGAGTTACTGATCATCTCTGAGATCAGTGAGTGTCTGAGCTGTCGTATATAACCTACACACAGCCGATCGTCAGTGCAGTCTTATCTGCTAACTAACTACATCTAACATCTGTACAGTCGTTTCACTACTGTAGTTGTTTGGGGCGAATAAACCCAAACTTCATAAACAATCCAGCAGTCAAATTTGTGTGCGGTAAAAATTAACTTAAGTTTCTGTCTGAGGAAATCTTGAGACAGTAGTGTGGTTCCATCCAGGCCTTATCACCCAACACCATTGTGGGACCTCACTAATGATCGTGTTGCTGAATGGGAACGAATCCCTGCAACCATATAGTGGAAGGTTTTCCCAGAGGAATGCAGGCCGTTATAGCAGCATACAGTATAAATCTCTACAGTTTTGGAAAGAAATGTTCAACAATCAAGGAGTGTAATATCTGGATGTCCACACATGTTGGGCCATGTAGTGTATGTGTCTCCCACCTGGTCTCCCAAAGCTACAGTCTGCACTGACCTTTGGTCCTGGTGGCCCAACCAGTCCGCCGGTGCCTGGTAGTCCTGGCTCCCCCTGGTTGGACAATAAGTGGCACCCAATTTTAACATTATTACAGTAATTATCTTATTTACTTCAAACACTGCACTGGTAAGACTGCAGAGACTGCTGTGACAGGAGGAAATCCTATACACAAATATACATGCTTATAGTAGGGTTATTTAATGTGCATCTGGCTTGATGTTGTTACATCTGGCATAATAATTCAATTTCATGAACTGGCACCTCATATTTCATGCTTTCACATCTTGTCACTGTCATTTTTACGCTGGATAAATGCATATTGTAGATAGGCCTACAGTTAAATAAAATAGGATCTTACCATTGGACCGGCTTCTCCTGGAGGTCCCAGCTCGCCTCCCTCACCAGTAAGACCCTGTATACAAAGAAGTCTGCTAATACATTGTCGGACCATTTATACGGTTGGGATCCGAAACTCGGTTCCAAGTAAGAACCAAATCCAAAATGTCAGGTACAGGGTACCCAAGAAAGAAAGATAATTTTGGTTCTGTTTATCGGTTCCTAAACATTCACATTGGCACTCTCTCTGGACTGGATGACAACATCGTGAATGAAAAAAGAATAAACTAATTATTATTGAATCATATTTAATATTAATTCATATTACAGCAACCAAATGAAAATGGTATAATTAGCATTTAAGTTACCACAAACCTTATCAAGTGAATTGTGAGTATAAATATAAAGTTGTGTTACGGTTTTCATAAATACATTTATTTTCTGTGAAATAAGCAAGTGACCTATTTTGACCCCCTCAAAGAGTTGAAATCAAGAACCGTTAAGAACCGAAATCGATAAGCAGAACCGGAGACGGAATCAGAACCAGAATCGTTAACAGTCCAAGCCCAACCCTAGCCATTTAATATATTCAGTTTTTTATATATCCAATCATTATTTATTGTTTTTCTATGTTTTTTATCCTTTTAATTTATCAGGACTCATCACGACAAACACAGAGTAATATGTCACGTTAGAATTAGTCTGAGCAGGAAAATCCACTGTGGCATGGCTTAACATTAAATAAAAATCTAATTGATCCCTGATTCCCAGATTTTTTATTAAAAGAGAAAAACTGGCCTTATATATTGGTCTAGCCCTCATCATGGTATTCTGTTGGAGTAACACAAATGCTTTTTGAAGGACCACCCAGACTCTCATGTTAATGTCCAGCTGGCTTGATAGATATGGTGTGATGCCAATGATGAGGCAGCTTTCTTACCAACAGGAATACACTAGTAGGGTCCCTACGTATACATGAGTAGTTCCCCTGTCATCAGGGCTACCACACCTATGTGGTAGCCAGGAGTGGTTCATTTCCACTTTTACACATGGATGTACAGCATGGTAATATATACATGAAGACAGTAATATTCATTACGATGGACAGGCTTTCTTATCCAGGAAGACTTAAAATGCTGTCCCTAATTATGAGTAAGACAAGATCATCATCAGATTCAACAAGACAACTCACAGCCATTGAGAGTCTACAACCTATGATTGTGTTGACGCATGTCATCATGATTCTGGACCAACTGACGATAAACTGAGTAAAAAGTCTCAAAATAGCTGTGGTTCTTATGGAGCAAACCCCACTCCTGGTATGTAATGGAGGAGCTAACATATATGTAACACTGTTAAGTGCACAGTGTATATATGAAATAACTTCCAATAAAAAGAGGCTTCAAAATATGCAAATGTTCTGTTTTCACCATGTTTGTATTAAGAGAACATCTCACCTTGAGTCCTGGGGGTCCTGTTTCTCCTGATACTCCTGGTTCCCCTTTGTCTCCCTGGACAGAATTTGCTACTGTCAGTATTGACAGCAGATTTAACCCTCCTGTTGTGTTCGGGTCAAATCTGACCGATTTACTACTTTCATCAATCATAAATATTGTGTTTTACATTTGATTGCTTCAAGGCCTTATGATATCCTCCACAGTGGGCATTTGAACATACAAAATAGATGAGCACCACTTTCAATGAATTTTGAGTGGTTTAGTCAACTTTGTTACATCTATGGTGTGGGCAATGGCTATATTATGTTCATCCATCGGATAGTGTACACACACACACACACAGACACAGACGCAGACAGACAGACAGACAGACAGACAGACAGACAGACAGACACACACACACACACACAGACTGAACAATTAGGTGTCTTTCCCGCGCTTGTGTGCCTATCCCCTTATGTCAACCACACCTGGCAGACTAAATGTATCATAACATGTATAAAGTTTTCCACATTTCAGACTGTCAATCAGGTGTCAGTTATGGGAACCCATCTCTTTCCCGCGCTCATGTGCCTATCCCCCCACGTGAACCACACCTTCCAGACTAAACAATGTATCATATCCTCTACATAACAAAAAATGTTTTTCATATCTTCTCACAGAACCCCTATATATAACTTTTATTTGTGCCTTGCTCTCACTTTACTCTGTGAGCACAATGAATAGGCGACCGATTAGGCGATTATCTGTCAGAGAGGTTCTTGACCAAATTTTTTAACCTGTTGAAGTTGACCCAGAAAGAGAGGAGGATGTCCCTGAAATGGAAGACAACATTGATCCAGATTTCGATCAAGACTTTATGAGACTAACCAGTCAACAGATGGCGAGGAAGAGGCCCTTGAGGAAGAGGCCCTTGAGGAAGAGGCCCCTGGGGAGAGGCCCCTGGGGAGAGGCCCCTGGGGAGAGGCCCCTGGGGAAGAGGCACCTGAAGAACAGGCACCTGAAGAACAGGCACCTGAAGAACAGGCACCTGAAGAACAGGCACCTGAGGTGACATTCCAGTCCAAGGGTGGCAACTTGCTCTGGTATTCATCCTCCCAGGTCAGAGGAAGCAGAGCGAGAGTGGAACACATTGTAGGATGACGCCAGGGCCAACGCGGTGCAACATCTCGTGTGGATGACATCAAGTCCAGCTTCCAACTCTTTTTACCAAAGTCCATTGAGGAAATTATACTGGAGATGACAAACCTGGAGGGGAGGCGTGTGTTTGGGGACACGTGGAGAGCATTGGTCCAGGTAGACCTCCAAGCCTACATAGGTCTGTTGATTCTAGCAGGAGTTTATCGGTCAAACGGTTTACTGCAGTTATTCATGTAAACCAGTAGTCTGAGACATTGTTTACAACTTAAAGGGGTGTTAAATATAATTTGTTGATGATTAATGGTTTTTGTGTTAATGTAAGAGCTGTTAAAACAGACCGGTCAAAGTAAGGGGGGAGAAACTAACACAATAGTAGGGTTAAAAAAACACAACACTGATACAACTGCTCCTTTAAAACCTTACCTTGTGACCTTTTAGACCAGGCTCCCCTCTTATCCCTGCTAGGCCAACTTCACCCTGCCCAGCCAAGGGAATACAGTAAGTAAGAGCATGCTATCAAAGTTTAAAAACCGACAAGAACTTCAGTTAAGTGGTGTTTTGACTGCAACAAACTACAAGACATCCATCTCCTCTCTCCAGTTTTGTAAAAGAAGCCAGATTTGAAATTTCCCCGGGCTCCACAAAAACATAAATCTCGATATCATCGGCATACCAAGAGACACAGCCAAATTGACAAATAATGTGCTTAAAAGGAAGCATATAAAAGGGAGAATACAACGAGCCCAAGGATCTCCAATGGATCAGTGGAGCACAATCAGACACTTTATCAGTAATGGAGACAAAAGAATTACGATTTGAAAAAATAGCCATGCACGTCCTCAGATCATCTAATAAATATATTACGGTCTGTGGTCTTAAAAGCTGTGTTTAAATCAAGAACAACTAGAATGCAATTTTGCCATGGTCAGACTGCAACACAGTGTAATTTGTGACACTCTGCAGAGCTATCTAAAAAAGGCAGAATTAATCAAATGTGTTTTCCACAAACAATTAAAATTGTTTGTTGCGTACAACTTTTTCTAGACTTTAGAAATTAAAATCAATTTAAAGATGGAGCTGTATTTCTGGGATTGAGCAAGACACAGATCAGTCAAGACTGGAGTTGACTTGAGTTTAATAAAATGTATTTTGTAATGTATTCTCCTCTTTTGTGTAGCATCAGTGCAATAAAAGCCAAATAGAAATGTGGACTTGCATTGTGGCGATTTCAAGGTGTAATGCAATTGATTTTTTACCTTCATCCCTGGTAATCCAAGAGGGCCAGATTCCCCAGGTTTCCCATCTTTACCCTGGGGACAGAGACAACATAAGCAGATTTTATCATGTGCACACAACATGTATCCTAAATACTGGCGACGACAGTATGAAGTGGTGAAAAGAAAGTAATGAAAAAAACGATTAATACTTACAGGTTTACCATCAGGTCCTGGTGGTCCCTCCCTCCCTTTCTCCCCTCGGAAACCCTGTAGCATTAAAACACCCCATCATGACACACAGAAATATATTATTTTGACGTAGTGCATTGTACTTTAAAATATGTTAAATAGAATCAAATAAATAACAAAATAAAATAGTAACCATGGTAAAGGAGTGAATCTCTTAATAATCAGCATTATCATCGAGTCATCATCACGTTACCACGCTAATGTTATCATTTAGCTCACAGCACTGCTGTGGCTAGACTCTTGTTTTGACAGTGGACTATCACTCAATATAGCATATGCTAAAAAGTTCAGATGAAACTTATTCTCATGTTGTTGATGAGCACCAGACCAAACCATATACCCGGGACAGACGAGAGGAATGCTATCGATAAATTGGCTTATTCATTCAAAACCAAACTGATTTGTAGAAGATGACACTGAGTACACTAAGTCTACCCCCTTTATTTCAGAAGTATTGCATATTTGAGCAGCTCTCCGAAAATAACACTTGGAAATTCCAAAAACCTCCCTGGGTAAACAGATAATATTGTGATTCATCAGAAGTGAGACACTACAACTAGAAGTCATGAGAGATAATTTTAATAGAGGACAGTTGAGGTCTGGAAATGTATATTTTTTGGTATAATGCACCAATTCCACATCAAATACACACACGTTAGTTTTTTAGTTACCAATTGGCCTGTTGTGGGATAACCTACAACATAATGATATACTGTAATGTTGATTGCAATTGGACCAGATGTATTATTGCAACAAAAAAAAAGCACACATGAAAAAATGTGCCTGTAAGCAAGCAGTACATTCTATATTCCTCTATTTGTAGATCCAAGTTTGTTTTTGAAATCCTAAAATAATAATAAAATGATAATTGATCAGTACAGTCCGTTACATCATAGTGGGGAAATGGGGTGCTGTACACCAATTGTAGATTGGTACTTAAAGACCCTGGTGTTAAAACCACTAGAGGGGCAAAAGAGTAGTCATATATTGAATTTCCTTTGAGTCTCATAGGAACGAAGCAATGTGTGTGCGCGTGTGTGTGTGCGTTCGTTCATGTTACCATGTGTCCTGGCCTGCCTGGCTGCCCTTGTGGTCCAACTACACAGTTGCAGTCTTCTTCCTCATCTGTGGCTGTTCGATTCAGAGGACACTAAGGACAATACAAAACACATTCAAAGCTTCCTCAGTAGGTAGATAAAACACATTTATATTGGTGACACCACCCGTGTTAGGTTCATTTTTAAGTTAAGGTTTATAATACTGTTTAAATGAAAAGACTTTATTCTAAAAGGTCAACACTTCAGTCCATATAGAAGACTTAGGTGTGATATCCTTAACTTTGCACTACATTTTAAGCAGTACTGTTAAAGTGTGGAAACAAACAGGATAGAAACTGTACATACCCTTTCATCATCCTATGTAGAATAAGAGAGAGAGGAAAAGAGAAACATAATGGTTATCATCATTGTGGCCTCTTAGATGCAGCTGTATACATGTAATAAAACATATGACCTCGCTTAAGAGATTACAGTAGATACAGGCAACAGGGGAGATCTTACCACTGAGTAAATCTCACAAGCTGTTTCTCTCTCACTCTGATGGGGATCACAGTACAGACGCAGCTTCTGAATCTCCACCTTAATAAAAAGACAATGTTAAATGGAATTGTGGTGAGGAAAATCTGGGGAAAGGTAATAGAAGATAAGTTAATCATTAAATGTGTTTTCTAGACCCCAACAAATAGGAAAACTAAGAAGTTTGAAAGATAAAATGGTGAGCTAAAGAAACAGCAATAATAGATAAAAAAAATAAAATACATTTTCATTTATTTTACCAACTGACTGGTGGTAAAGTTATAGTCTGGTAACCTTTTATATCCTTGTTAAGTTAAAATTGAAAAACAAAGAAAAACAAAGAAAGTAAGAAGAAAGTAAAACTATATAAGACTATCTAAAAGAAAGAAAAGGGTATCATTGTATGTTCTGCATGAAAGTATATCAGGATGAGGATCTGCTTTATGAGGTTTTGGAGAGATGCCGGAAAATGTCCTTATGATTTATTTTAACTTTTTATTCCTTTACTTCTTCCCTTTTTCTAAATGTGCTATATTCTTGAATGTATGCATATTTAAGCTTTGTATAACAGTTTTCAATTGTCAGAACAAAAGCCTCTTTGGAAGTAAACAATCACTATATGCGGCTGCTTTTACTCTACATTTAAATCTGTTTTCTCAGCTCAACTAATGAGTGCTGAGTGGATGAGGGATCACCTGCACTTGGTTTCAATATATATAAAAAAATATATCATTTTATTTTCTCCTCTCAGTTGTGATATTACTCACAGGCACAGTGATGTCTGTTCTTTGCCTCTTTGCCACCTGTGTATTTCCATTGATGTAAATGGGCTCCACTCGTTGCAGCGATATTTCCTGGATCGGCTGATCGTCAAGGAAACTGGTGACCTGGCGTGGTCTCACCAGGACTTTGAGCTGATGCCACTTTCCATCATACAGATTCTGAGAGAAGGCACAAATATTCATACATAAATACCTTTGTTTTTCAAGATTCTCTCAAATACAAAGATACATTTACTGAAAGTTTATTCATTTATGAATCTGAAACATATTTGTTCAAGCAAGGTTGGATCTGAAAACAATTACTTGTCAAAGAATTACTTGTCAAACCTTCTTTTGCTCAGCTTTTCATTTCTGTTGGCAGAGTTATGTCTGCATGTATTTCATCTAATCTAATTTAGTCAGTTCCCTACATGCTCCACAAATAGTTATGACTAGGAAGTTACTAAGACCAAGAACTCCTTCCCTTTTCTATCACAATTTTTTTTCTTAAATGCGTCAACCACCCAAAGGGAGGGAGAGAGACAGAGCAGCTATTGTTTCATTGGGAGTGAGCCACAGCCACCATTTCCAAGTGAGAAATCACAGGTTCTACCTTGTGCCACACCAAACCACATCAAATGAAACATGTGCAAACACAAATTGAACATAATTACAACCCTGTTTATGTATGTTAGGATGGAGGGTCGTGGGTGCCTTTTGGAAAAAACAACCTGGCATGTCCACCGGGACGTATTATTACCTTGTACTGCCATGGAAACAGGGACATGTGCTCCAAGAACTACACATCCACCAACTGGTTTCCACTAGGGACTGTGGTTTAAAGTAGGAAACCTTTTCTTTGAGCCTCCTGCTCCATCACATTACATTGTCACCGGTTCAGCTGTGTATTGAACTGAATAGGGGATGATGCTTAAATAATTGCTAGTTTGGCTCTCTGCAAGCCATCCCAGTCAGGTTGATTCACAGAAACCAACATAAAGGGAATCCTGAGATTGGAAGCGACAGAGTACAGTGTGTTCTTTCAGGGGCAGGAAAATAACGGTAACGGACATTTAGGTGTTCCTCATATGAATATGAGAAAATTGAAGAAAAGTGGAGTAAAGAAGCAACATCAAAAGGTATGTTTTTAAAAAAAATTATTACATTTGGCCATAGTCTTTTACAATACTATAAAATATTGTAAAAGATTATTACAGCGCTGAACCTAAAGTGATTCAATAGCCACACTGATAAAGCCTTTGTAGCTGTGTCCAGAAGCAAACATATTATATATATATATTTTCCTTGAACTAAATAGGATTTACCAGCTGACAGAGAGATATCAGGGATTTTTAGTTAGTCTGATTGGGAAAAGAGCATTAGTACTTGGAAATCAAAGACCAGCCAAAAGCCATATTGATCTGGTATGGACATGAAACTCAATCCTTATACCAACCTGAAAGCCGGCTCTAAAGGTGACTCTCTGCCACTTTTCTGTTCTACTGGTGGTGGTGAATATAACAGTTTTGTCCTTCCCACTTAGTGTCACCGCAGCCTGGATCTCCTTATCCTTAGACAGCACCCTCCAAAGGTCGAAAGTCAGCTTGCTCGAAGACCCCTTTAGACGCAGGGTGGCTACGAACACATAGGATGGAGGGAGGCCCTCTGGGAAAATATCCCTAGTGCAACGATGAAGACAAATAACTAAATGAAAAACAATAGTTGATACAATTAAATGAAAAACTATTTAAAAGTGATAGATTTCAAGACCTTCATTACACTCTTTAGACAACATTCTACCTAGTATTCTCAGTAATGTCTGTGGAAGCAGTCAGAGAGTAAGCTGCCTTGGAAATCAAAGAGCCAGAGATCTTGTTGGCCTTCTTCTGAATATTCATGCCCAGCATCAGCTCAAAGCCTTTCTCATCCCGAGATGCCACCGGGATTCGTGTGGGACACACAGACTCTAGAAATAAAAGGGTTGTTTATTCAGACAAATAGAAATTTAAAAAAATAATTTCATTTTCAACATTAACTGTGTTATTTGGTAGTGTATTGATTTGTTCACAATTGAATGTATTTTTTGTTGTTGAATTATTAAAAAGACAATAAAAACAACAATACGATAAATCCAATGTTTCCAGGAAAAACACAAGTGCAGGCTCAGCTCAACAGTGATAATCACACAGAAAGCAGTGACACGAGAGGGTGGAGCTAAGTATAACCGCAGGGTGAACAAGTAATTTGCAGGTGAATTAAGCGTTACAAATAACTTTCATGAACTTAACACACACACACAAACACACACTGAGAAATGGTTAAAGTTGTAAGACGAAAACATGGAGAGCACATGCTGTATTAATAACTTGACACTTGACAAATCAAGTGAAAAGTACGGTCATTTTCCCGCTGCTGGCCATTAGAAAGAATGCAAGTTTAAGGCACTTCCGCATTAGTTCCACTTTTCAAAACTGGATGTTGCTGCTTGGCCGCGACACACAAATGGAACAGGTACTGCAACAGGCTAAACTAACTAACTAACTCCTTTTTCTGCTATCACATGTCGAAATGTCTGCCGTTAATCTCTGCTTGCCATTTTCAATGAGAAATTAGAACTGGTTGAGTTTATCGGAGCTTTAAATTGGCTAAAAGAGGCAAACCCCCCTGTTGGCACATTGATAACAGTGACCACCTTAGCATTACCTTTTGTAGTCAACTATAGTAGTAGTAGTAGTAGTAGTAGTAGTAGTAGCAGCAGTAGTAAACTTTACTTTAAGGAAGCTAATAGGCTAAGTGAGAAGAAACTTCCACCACTACCAGTAACAAACAAAATGCAACCTGTCAAGAGTGTCACCAATATCAGCTCAGCCAGTCGCAACATAGGAAAAGTAGAGAGTGGGAGGAACTATTTCAGGTGCCCCTGGTTCCAGAAGAAAAAGTCCTATTCATTTGTAATAAAAGTAGTAACATAAACCTATATAATTGTGACATTATCCGTGAGAGTGTGTTTCTGAAGTAACATTGATGTGATTGTTTAAAGAAAATGGGAATACATAATATTGAAAAACACTTACGGATCCAGCGGCCCCTCCCACTTTGCAACTCTGTACCACAGCCAGGAGATTTGAGGAAATGCTAGATGAACATGCCAAGAAGATAGATCGATTACATATATACCTTCACAGAGTTTTTGCTCCATGGAGTCTCGAATACGGTCGATGGTGGTGTAATCTTCGGCATACAAGACGTAGTCGGATGATGGTTTGTTGGCGATGGATACCAGCTCCGAGGTGGTGATCTCACTGCCAACTCCAACAGCGAATACTGTAATGCCCTGTGCTCGTGCTTCCATACTGGCATCCACCTAAACAAACAAAGGCTGTCTGGTGAAAATGAGCCCCTCATGGTAAAGAAGCTTTCCATTTAGACCCTTGGCAGATTTATGCTGGAAGATCAGTAATAAAACTAAAATACAATTAAAAAAATATTACAACCAACAGTTTTCACATAAATGCGATAGTGTGGATAACCCATGCCAGATAGTGTTTCCTTGTTGAGGTTCTATGGATGGGGGAGATGCTGTCATTCTTTTTTTCACACTGTGACACATCTGAAGCCCCTTGACTCTGCCACTATGATTTAGGGCCACCCAAATGCACTTTACTTGGTTTCACTCATGCACTTGAACACGGCAAAGTGATATTTACCACGTCATCCTGAGATTTGCCATCAGTAACCACCACAGCGATGCGGTTCTTGACCTGGCTGGCTCTTTGGGAAGAGGGGAAGACGTGGTCCACGCCGAACTTGATGGCCCTGCCAGTCTGCAAGACAGTCAGAAAACAGTGATGACCTGGTGGAGTGAGTAAAAAAGTGCCATGACGCTGTGAGGGATCATCCTTCCAGCCATTGACAGCTGCATCACACCAGAGTACAAATTAAATGATATAAACACATAATAAAAGCTTTTTTTAAATCTCCATGGGAAAACTAAATCCTATAAATCTATGCTTGTGGGGTTGTCATGTTGCTACAGAAGCACCTGTGGTGGCACTCTTGGACCTGCATAAGTGTAGTCTACTCTCCATAATCTGCTTCATTTTATTAGTTTCTTACTTTTGGATGGATTACTGGAAGTAGTGAAGATTTTTACAGGAGCCCACATTTTAGGTCTGTTTCATTCCTCTGCATGCAGGTGCACCAATCAACCAGTAGGAGTCATTAGTGCAGCAACTAGGTCTTGTATGAAACCCCAAAGTGTTGAATACTAGGTAAATACCAATATGTTATGATATAAATACTCACATGAATTGTTTAAAATATTAATAAAAAGTAATAATAATAATAAGTAATTGAAGAAATCATTTTACTCAAGTCATTTTTTTTTTTTTAATAAAATCTGAAAAAAAACTAATAAAAATCCTTTACATGTCAAAATGCCCCTTTTTAAGGCTCTTGTTATTTCACATTGGCATTTTTCTCAATTACACTAAAATGTTATGTCAAGTAATTTTATGTCTTAATGCAAGATTTCACAATGCCACATTTTCATGACAGTGGTGTTGTCACAACCATTCAGAAGTTTAACAAGGCTGCTCATGCTACCTATCCAGCCGACTGACTATCTAGGCCGGCTACTTAGCATCAAAGAGAAGAGTTAGTGTTAGCAGTGTTAGCTAGCTTCTATTGGCTAGAGCGGCCACAGTTTGTCTTTTTGCCTTACACCAAGCGTTGTGTCGTTCTCCATTGAACATGAGCAGGGGACCTATTTTCGTTGTGGCACAATGACCAGGGCAAGGAGGACCCCACAGTTTGCGTGCAAATTAGGACTGATAGAGTTGTAAGGAGAAAACGTGCTGTCCTGCCTGTGTATTTCCCCCCAGGTAGGTGATGCTCTGTATGGCCTCGATAAGCTCCGCTCCACTCTGGTGTATCCCCAGAGGAATCTCCAGACGAGGAGTGTCACTGTACTGGATCATAGCCACCTACAGCAAACACAAACAAAACTAGTGTAGGTGTAGTGCAGATTTACTGAAGCTCTGTGGCACTTGGAATGGGCCAAAATGCTGGAATAATATGATTTCTTTTTTTCTCAAAGATCGCAACACACAGAAACTCTCAGAAATTCAATTTATGCTCAGCACAAACAATATAATGTGGTTTATATTACCTGTGTGTAGTGGGAACTGATGTCAAATTGGCTGGAGATGTTATTGAGCCACTGCTTGGCCGTGTCAAAGTCGGAGAAGCCAACACTCCATGAGCCATCAACAATATAGACCAGGTCATTTACAGCTGTGCTGCAGCCTACACACACGGATACATACATACACAGTAATCAATAAAAAACACGTCTTAAAAATGTAAACACATGAACTGAAAATCTACATTTCAGACTCAAGAGTTCAGTATGTAACGCTGCTATAATTTAAATAATGTAAATATATCATCCCAAATCAACTGAGACTGGAATGTTAGTGTTGCTGCTTGCTTTTGTTTTCACAAGAAACACTTTGTTGGGTTCAGTACAACATAGTCATCCCCCTACCTGCTCGGACATCGTCTTCCTCTGCAGCCTCCAGGGGGGTCAGTAGCAATATTGCACTCCATAATGACCACAGCAACATGGCTCCGTAGAAGAGCAGTCAACCTCAGTTCAGTCCAACTTGGATAAATGAGTGTTGAAAACAAGGATTTCAATGACATCATGACCTTTTTCTGTAGCTTTCATAAGGCCAAAGTTTCCAACTGACCAACCCTTCAGTCCATGACAATATATACATAAGTAATGGCCAGAATTTAATGAGATTTTATGTGTCTGTGTGTTGTGTAGCCTAAATCCCTGACGTTGTCTTGCACCACCATCATAAAAATGTCCACTTATACAGAAATAAATATTAGCATCTAATCAGCCGACTGCAAATTTAATTACATTACATGCATGGTCCCCATAGATAAAGCCTTTTCAATTTTGACCACTGTCTACGTTGCACAGAAAATCTCAGGAAACTAATTGAACACATTCATCTTCCCAAAGAGATAAACTCTTTTTATTCTACTAACCCATAATGCAACACTCAAGTACGCAATTGACATATTTTAGCCCCACTAGTGATAAGGCTCTACAAAGAGCAAACTCATGGGCATTTGCTTGGTTTGGTGTCCCTGGTTGTAATGCACATTACGTTGTCTCGGGGCCACTCGGGAGGATATAGACTTGTAGCCTGTTTTCACCACAGGAAACTTTCCAAAAAACATTTTAGTTAGCTCAGGAACTTTACCTGCATTTAGATAAGTTTCTAAATGTAGCGCATTAGAGTTATCAGTGCAGAATGTTTGATTAGAATACACAAATAAAGTGTCTACTGCTTCATTCATCCACACAGTGAGCATGCACTGGTTGTAAACAGGAATCCTCAAAGGTGACTTTTTCCTAGTTTCTGCAGGCTCTTTAACGGTACGACCAGTACACACGGAGAGAGGGACTCAATAGCATGACTCAGAGACAGAACGATGATTATGGTAATATACTTTACTGAGTAAAGTAGACAAACAGGTCAGACGAACATGCAGGGGAAATCCAAAGGCAGAGTCGGGTCACAGAAACAAGGTCGATGCACAGGTAGGTACTCTGCGTAGCAGAACAGGTAGGGATCAGGCAAAGACGGCGTCAGGTCATGGAAACAGGATTGAAGAAGCCGGGGAATCAGGAACACGGGAAAAAATGGTGGAACTCTTGTCATGAATGTACGAAGATGAACTGGCAACAAGGGACAAACAATACACAGACTATATACACCAGGAAGTGGGAGGAGACAACGAGACACAGGTGGAGACACTAACGAACAGAGTGGAGACAGCTGGGGACAGGAACTAGAAACAACAGACACAAGAGGGAACATACAGTTAACAAAATAAAACAGAAAGTACAAACACAAAACATCTAACGAACGGGATGGGACCTGATAGTACCCCCCCCCTCTAGGGACGGCACCTGACATCCCAGGCAGCTCAGGATGCTGGCGGTGAAAATCTCTGATTAGGGTATGGTCCACGATGTTCTTAGTTGCCACCCACTGTCTCTCTTCTGGACCATACCCCTCCCAGTCCACCAGATACTGACGTCCCCTGCCCCTCTTTCTGACCGCCAGAAGTCGCTTGACCGTGTAGATCTCTCCTCCCTCGAAAAACCGGGGGGGTGGGGGTTTGGTTGCGGGAACCAACCGGATCTCTCTAACGGGCTTCACTCGGGACACGTGGAAAGTGGGATGCACCTTCATGGAACGTGGCAGCTGCAGTCTCATTGCCATGGGGTTGATGACCCTAGACCGGGAATGGGTCTACAAAACGTGGAGCCAATTTCCGCGACTCCACCCGCAGAGGAAGGTCCTTGGTGGCCAACCACACCCTTTGTCCCGGAACATACGTAGGTGCGGGGACTCACCTATCGGCCGTCCTCTTGTGGTTGGCGGCGCTGCGGAGGAGCGTCTGCCTGGCCCGACTCCACATCCGGTGGCAACGGCGAACCATGGCTTGGGCTGAGGGCACACTGGATTCCACCTCTTCGTCTGGAAACAGCGGAGATTGGTACCCACATGCACACTGGAAGGGAGATAAGCCGGAAGAGGAGACAGGTAGGGTGTTGTGGGCATACTCTACCCATAATAGATGGGTATTCCAGGTTGTTGGGTTCTGGGAGATAAGACACCGTAGGCACGTCTCCAGCTCCTGGTTCATCCTCTCCGACTGTCCGTTCGACTGGGGGTGATAACCCGAAGTCAGACTGACCTTGGCCCCCCAACAGCTCACAAAACTCCTTCCAGAAACGCGAAATGAATTGGGGACCTCGATCAGACACAATGTCCTTTGGAAACCCATGAATCCAGAATATCTGCGAGGGGACCACCTCTGCCGTCTCTTTCACCGAAGGAAGTTTAGATAGCGAAATGAAATGTGCCATCTTGCTGAACCTATCCACCACCGTCAGGATGGTAGTTTTGCCCTCCGACATGGGCAGTCCGGTGGCGAAATCCATAGAAATCTCTGCCCAGGGACGATGTGGCACTTGTAATGGCCGCAGTAGGCCCGACGGCGGTTGGCGAGACGACTTGTTGCGTGCACATACTGGGCAGGCGGCCACGTATCCCTGACCATCCTCTCCCTGAAGGCCCTTTTTACCTCCTCAATTCCCCAGGTTACTGCTCCTATCACCCGAGAAGGAGGCAGTACGAATGACGGAGGTCTGGGGTTGGGGTCGGGATCAAAAAGGCGGGACAATGAGTCAGCCTTAATGTTCTTCGAACCCCGGCCGATAGGTCAGGGTAGTTGAACCGGGTAAAAAAAAAAAAACAAGGCCCCAACGGGCCTGCCGGGAATTCAGTCTTTTGGCTGACTGTATGTATTGAAGGTTCTTGTGGTCAGTAAGGACTAGGAACGGATGCTTGGCTGCCTCCAACCAGTGTCGCCACTCCTCAAGTGCCACCTTGATGGCGAGTAGCTCCCTATTGCCAACATCGTAGTTCCTCTCCGCTGGTGATAGTTTCTTGGACAAAAATGCACAAGGGTGCAGTTTGTTGTCCAAACCGGAACGTTGGGAAAGGACCGCCCCCAGTCCTATATCCGAAGCGTCAACCTCCACCAGGAATTGTCGCTGAGGGTCAGGATGGGAGCTGAAGAGAAACTCCTCCTCTTCTTCTCAGCACCCTCATTCCAACAGAAAAGGACCGATGGGGGACATTAGGGCATGTAGGGGTGCTGCGACAGTGCTGTAGTTCCTTATGAACCTGCGATAAGTTAGCGAACCCCAAAAACCTTTAGACCAGTTTTCGACTAGTGGGGACAGGCCACTGAGTGACCGCACTGACCTTCGCCTCATCCATCTGGATACTGTCCTCCGAAATGATGAAGCCCAAGAAAGAGACAGTCTTGAAATGAAAATCACACTTCTCAGCCTTCACGAACAGCAGATTGTCGAGTAGACTCTGTAGTGCCTGGCTGACGTGTCGAACATGAGTCTTCTCATCTGGTGAGAAAATGACAATGTCATCCAGGTATACAAAAACAAAATGGTTGAGCATGTCTCGAAGGACGTCATTCACAAGTGCCTGGAAAACAGTCGGGGCGTTGGTCAACCCAAACGGCATGACCAGATACTCATAGTGACCACTGGGAGTATTGAATGCTGTCTTCCATTCGTCCCCCTCCCTTATCCTCACCAAATGATACGAGTTGTGCAAGTCAAGCTTGGTGAATATCTTGGCCCCCCGTAACAGTTCAAATGCCGACGATATGAGTGGGAGGGGATACCGATTCTTCACCGTGATCTTATTTAAGCTGCGATAATCAATGCAAGGTCGTAGGGTCTTATCCTTCTTCTCCACAAAAAAGAACCCCACTCCAGCGGGTGAAGAAGAAGGACAAATTATCCCAGCCTCCAAAGCTCCCTCGATGTATTCTCTCATCGTCTCCCTTTCAGGAGCAGATAGGGAATACAAATGACCCTTGGGGGGGGTGTAGTCCCTGGAAGAAGGTCGACCGGGCAATCGTAGTCACGATGAGGGGGGTAGGGCCGTAGCCCGAGTCTTATTGAAGACCTCCTTTAGTGCCAAGTAACATGCCGGAACCTTGGCCAAATCCGGAAAATCCCTCTCCGGGCTCTCCCTGGCCCCCCTATCGAAAGAGGTAATCCCCAGATGACGCTTCACACTGGTCGGAAAACACGTGGTGTGACACGTCTGGTGCCATCCCAGTATCTCTCCGCTGGCCCAGTCAATATGCGGGTGGTGCTGGACAAGCCATGGAAACCCCAGAATTAGCGAGTGTGAAGGAGAGTTAAACACATGAAAACTCATCTCTTCCGAATGTCCATCCGCCATGACCAACTGGACCGGGTGAGTGGTGTGGGAGACCCGACACAGTAGTCAGTCATCCAGAGCCCTGGCTTCCAACACCTCGGGTAGTGGGTGTAAGCTCAAACCCATTCTCCTCGCCACGCCCTCATCCATAAAACTCTCGTCCGCCCCAGAGTCGATAAGTGCAGGATGGAGAATGGATTTGCATGAAGAGATGAGTCTGGCAGGTGTCAAAGTGCGAGAGGGTCTTCCCTTGTTTGTAGTTCAGCTCACCAGTGCCCTCTTTACTGGTGAGCCATGTCTTTTAGCGGACATCCAGCCATGTAATGTCCCATCTCAGCACAATAGATGCAGCAACCCTCCTTCATCCGACGTTGTCTCTCCACCTGAGACAGCCTGGTGCGTCCCATCTGCATCCGCTCTTCTGGGTTGGTTTCTGGCGTCCCATAGGAAGGATTCTGTGTCTGTGGTCTTACCGGACCTTGGACGATACTTTGACCGTAAACGAACCGTCCGTCGTCCCTGCAAGTTACGGCTGCTGACAATCTCTGTTCTCGTTCTCTCTCATGGAGTCTGTTGTCGATCCGGATGGACATGGAGATGAGAGAATCTAAGTCTGTGGGTAACTCCAGAGGCGCTAACAGATCTTTGATGTGGTCCGACGATCCCCCTCTGAAGGCGTTCGAATGGTGCTCGCTCATTCCAACCACTGTCGGCTGCCAATGTCCGAAACTCAACAGTGTAATCAGAAGTCTGGCGGTTACCCTGTTGCAGACTAGTGAGAGCGCGGGCCGCCTCACGACCTGGAGCTGTCTGATCAAAATTTTTCCTTAAAGTCTCTGTGAAAGTTCCTAAAGACTGGCAAATGGGTGCCTCTCTGGCCCATTCCACCGTTGCCCATGCTTCAGCCCGTCCGGAGAAGTACGAGATTATGTACGCTACCTTGGACCGCTCTGTCGGGAAACAGGCGGCCTGAAGCTCAAAATGTAGGTCACACTGCGTTAAGAACACTCTGCAATTCTCCAAATCCCCAGAAAAACATTCAGGACGGGAGAGGTGAATCATAGAACTCGGGATGACCACTGGGGAGGCTGCTGCTAATAGCCCCGTAGTGCTAGGCTCCCGTGGTGTAGAAATCGAAGGAAGTGCTGTTTGGAGGTGTGTACCCAGCTGTTGGAGCTGTCTAGTCAGCTGCTCCACTTGACGACTGGTGGTATTCTGGAACATCGTCTGACCATCCGTCAGGGATCGAACTCCTATGCATATAGCTGACAGCTGCTCCTCCAGAGCGTGGAGACGAGCGCCCTGTGCGTCGATCGCTGAACAAACAGTCTCCGAGTCGGCTGAGTCCATGTTAATGGCTAGTTCGTACTGTAACGGTATGACCAGTACACACGGAGAGAGGGACTCAATAGCACGACTCAGAGACAGAACGATGATGATGGTAATATACTTTACTGGGTAAAGTAGACAAACAGGACATACAAACATGCAGGGGAAATCCAAAGGCAGAGTCGGGTCACAGAAACAAGGTCGATGTACAGGTAGGTCCTCAGCGTAGCAGAACAACAGGTAGGGATCAGGCAAAGACGGAGTCAGGTCACGGAAACAGGATAACCGCTGGAACTCTTGACATGAATGTACAAAGACGAACTGACAACAAGGGACAAACAACACACAGACTATATACACCAGGAAGTGGGAGGGGATAACAAGACACAGGTGGAGACACTAACAAACAGAGTTGAGACACTAATGAACAGAGTGGAGATAGCTGGGGACAGGAACTAGAAACAGACGCAAGAGTGTCTGTCAGTTAACAAAATAAAACAGGAAGTACAAACAACACAAAACATCTAACGAACGGGACGGGACCTGATAGGCTCCTTAGTTCCTTGGAGTATTTGATCGAAGGGGGGCCTTTGAAGAGTAATTTAACACAAAGCTTAAAATTATTGTTCTCTTGATCTCCTGTTGATGTTTCAAATCTGTTGCATCTGTGTTTTATAAAATAAGCTCTGGTTCAGTTGCACTTGTAACCAAACATTGCGTCTCTAACAGGGATGTCAGTGTGTAATTAACAAAATACACCTGCACAGGTTACGCATAAGTGTAACAAGGTGAGAACGACAACAACTTGAGGTCAGCCAAAACAAGACTTTATGCTTGTGTGAAGTTAGTCTTTGTTACAATAAGGATGTGAGTGGCTACTAACATAACAGCATGCACAGTACAGCTCACTGTTTACTGTGTGTGTGTGTTGAATATGTCTAAACGATTAAATGCTAGTACTGAGTCTTGTTTCTGAATTCTTGAGACTTTGTATTCCATATTGCAAGTGTATACGCACACATCATAATACATACAGTAGTAATACACAGTGTGTATGTGTTTCTAAGAATTAGAACGACTCTTTCCAACAGTCCATAAAAAAGTCAAATGAATAGACTATGTTGTAATGTTGAGTTGGCACACATATGAGTGCCTTGTGAAATCACCACATCCCTCTTTGCCTCTCCACTGTCTCCACTGTCCTCCTCCTCTTTCCTGTAAAATGCTTTTTGTGAGTTTTCATGTTGTGCCATGCGACACGGTCTAGTATGTTTTCTGCGGAGCTCGTTCATTTTGCAGCACAAACATGGATCGACCAACCACAAGGCTGGGTCAGAGAAAATAACAACGTGAACACTACTGCTGGGATGGGAAAACAGAAATATGTACATGGCAGAGAGGGCTGCAGTGTGCTGGCGGAGAATTTAAAGACAGGGGAGGATCAGTTAACTGAAGAGAGTACAGCTACCACAACCTTTCTTCAGCAAAGTCTCCTCCCAGCTCCCGTAACTCTCTTTCTCTTCTTTTTTCTCTCTTGTCAGACTTGCTATTATAGAAACCACACTACACCAAGGTACTTCCACTTGTGAGTTCAATTTAGTTTGCAGTTTGTTTCACCCCTCACAGTTAAATGTATAAAAAACTGTAAGAAAGTAATCTGTTCAGAAAGGGCATTAACCAATACACATATTATATAACTGGTGTAACTAATATGTATTGCATTACTGCCTACAGGTGAAGAATTCATCTTAAACCCAAACCAATAAAGTCATGATAGTTTCTAAATGCCCAGTCAACGTGCACATGCCCGCCGAATTAATTGCATGTGTGCAACATGGGCTTGAAATGTGTGAGCCTAAAGGAACTAATACAATAACCATATATGTTCAATAACATGGGATGATTGAATGGGCCTCTACTACGTTTCTTGTGGGGAAAGTTAAACATTTTAAAAGGGTCCCTAGTCATAGCCATTTTTTTTTTAAGTGGGCCAATAGCTATCTTTTTTTTTTTTTTTATCCCTAGTGTGTCTATTCATTAATTAGGCCAGTTTTTTTTCAAGCCATATATGAGATAAGTTACTGCAAAAGAGCTTGAATAATGGGTGTGGTTACTGACAATGTCTTTGAATTGGATGGCATTTGGCTTTCCCTTTAAATTGATCCAACTAACACACTCACATTCTTATTATGAAACATATGTCGTGTCTGCCAAAAAATATGCTCACTGCTTTCTACAAACCCATTTGTCAATGTCTTCTGCTGTTACCTTCTATTTGGCGAAAAGAAATGTGTATTCTCTCTGTTGTTGTTGTTGTTCTCTTGAACTGTTCTCTGTCCCTTCTGTGTGTCCTTTTCTTTTTCTCTCTCTCTTTCTTATCAAAGGCCCTGGGTTCACCCACACTGGTGTTTTCACTTATTGTGCCTGATTAGACCTCTCCCATCACACTGACCCTATCAGTTTTGTTGCACCTGTTATGGTGGCAGACCTCACACCTTTAACATTCATTAGTTTACCCTTCTTCAAACCTGAGCAGAGATTTAACCAGCAAGAAAACTGTCATCTGCCAACAGGGTCCTTTAACTGACCTTAGGGAACATACAGTTTACAATGGAATCCACGGCTCGAGTTTAGCCTGGACCACTATGTAGGATACCATTAAAGACAAGAAACTTGAGACTTTGTTTTGTTAATTGGTCAGAAAAACAGGCAATATGCTATTTTAAAAGGGTGAATAAAAAAGATATTAAAGCAAATATACGTATATAATTATTTTTTTCTTTTTTGCCAATAAGTCTTTTTTAAAAACACAGTAAACAATAGCTCGAAGCAATCAACAAATCTATGTCACAATAGACCTTTCTCTCAGCAGACATTTTGAATTGTCAAACCCAGGTGTAAAAGTTTTAATTGCTGCATTGCTTTTAGGATTTTTAAGGATTTTTAGTCGCAATATTCAGGGGAAAGAAAGTGCGCTCCTCCAGTGCTATGGTGTGCACAAACCTGCTACAGATTGCTTGCTCACTGACACATCTAAGTAGAAAAAGCCATCATCATTATTGATAGTTACACCTGTGCCTTTCATTTGAAATGTCTACTGGGAAAAAGGTGCATTGGGATCTCATAGAAGCACAACTTGTAAATATGTGAAGTCAGCTTTTCTAACATTAAGTTGGACTTAATTGGACTTAGTTAGTAAATGTGCCCCCACAGTTTGAATGCAATCACCCCCACTACACACACACACACATTTACAGTTCTTGTTTCCCATCAAAACATTTGCACCTCTGCGGGCTGCCATTCATATTAGGTTGTGGATACGAAAATAAGAAAATGCTTTATCCCATACATTTCATCAGCCCTGCTGTTGCTGCAGGTTTGAAGTGCCCCTACTGATCCGGGGACTAAAAGAGGCACCAGTCACTGTGCGAATGCCTTAATACAATCTTTATTCACATTTAATGAATAAAGATCTCTAGTGTGAACAATGCTTTATCACGAGTAGGTCTTTGCAAAATGAACAGTGTCAGAGTCATAAATCCAGTCAATCCAGTTGGTTTCTTTTAACCACGGCTACAATCTTCCTAACCATAACCAAGTCGTTTTTGTGTATAAAACCAAACCTTAACCATAGCTATGGCAGATCAGGACACTTTCCTATAATTGTGATTCGAAGTGGTTTTTGAAGGCACTGACAAACTCTGTAGTTCTGACAATGATGCCAGAACAGAAAATTAATATGGGTTGATTTTAAATTTGTTTATTGTTGAAATACAACTTGTGCTATTTTAATGACCTCATCTCGTTGCACCGTCTTCTTCTGCATTGGAGCTTCTGCACTCAACACAACTGCGCAAAACTCCTAATATTCACATAATAGCAATGAATGTAAACACGCATTGATTCTCATTTTCCTTTTCTGGAAATTTGTTTCAAATTTGCTCTGAATTTGGATGAAAACTTGACTAATGATAAGACAAATCTTTTCTAGCCAATGATCAGCCCTACAGCTGCTCTATGAAGCATAATACGTCATAAATTAGTTTAGCCAGGTCTCTACGCCAATACAGGTATCTTCAGGTATCGGATAAATACGTGGAAAACTATCCTCGTGAAAATATGTGTCCACTCATTCATGTCTGGTGCCTCCTAGTGTACAGGTGTTTGTTTAAGGGACAAATCTGTCACAGTAAAAGACAAAACCCAGGAGAACATGTGCAGAAGGACCAGGAGTCAAAGCGTATGGCTGTGAGGCCACTGTGAATACTACTGAGACAACATGCTTTAAATGTTTCACTATTTCTAAAAGTCTCTCAACAGGATCCTCAAAAAGACAAGACGTTTTTCTCTTCCTTTGGATCCATCTATACATCCTCCCCTCAGGGAGTACTATTTCATGTTATAGCACACTAGTCATTACAAACACACAGTGTAGATAGGTGGGTGGTGAACCTGAATTCGTCCAAACCTCACTCTACTTTTGGCAAACCAGAAGTGCAGTGTACCAACCACATCAGTCGCCCCTACTGGCTTCAGCATCACAGAACATTCCTTGTGCACAGATGTTTGTTGGGATTGCTCAGCGCCTTCCGTTGGTTTACGAAAAAAAGATGACTGCAAAGAGCATTTCCTAGCACTGCCATATTTACTAACATGATGTACGACATTTCTGAATGATGGTTGAGAATATTCAGTTCATTCCAATAAATTGTGAGGGTCTGGCAGGATATTATTTTGTCAATGTGTTGAAATTCAATCAAATACCTTCCTATTGGAGACCAGTGTTTTTGCATGTTGAAGCCTGTTTACTGTAATTTACATATACTATACAGAACTACTTGTTGCATTGTGTATCTTTTTACATTTTGAATGTGGTTTTACAACTTACAAGTCATTCATTGCGTTCCCTTTATTACACTATAATATGAAAAAATATTTGCAGTGATTTGAAACTTGCATGTAAACAATCCATTACATGACTTTTTCTTGTGTCCAGTCATGCAGTTGGATGTGCAGATTGATTCACAATGCCTTCAGTTTATTATAATGCAGTGCTTATATCACTAAATATATATAAATAAATACAGATGTGAGATGCTCTCTGATGAGATTTAAGCATTCATTCCATAGTGAAATAAAAGGACCTCAATGCATCTCTGAAAGATAAGTAAAATGCATTAAAAAAAAAATCAGTAATCCAATCTTTAGTAAAATGGTTGACAATAGGTGTGTTTCCATCTGTTTTTATGTGCACTTTGAATTTTGATGCTGTTGTATTGATGGTGTCATCTAGTTCTAACCTTCTGCAATTATGTAAGGACACTAGACTGGAGAATTAACGCCTAATGTGCCCACGTCTGATTATCTGGAAATTCTATAAAAATGTGCACTACGTTTAGACACAAACTTGACTAATGACGTACTTGATTTGTAGTAAGTGGGTTTAAATTGTGCACAAACATAGCCACATGTGGTTCCACCAATCCATATTACTCTGGGATTTGGTCACATAGCGCTCTCTGTACAGATCTTGGGGGGGATAACATGTATTATTTACATGTTATCCAGCAGCAGGTTGTTTTCCAATGGTAGTTTTGTGATCTCACAGATGTTTGCTGTCTGCCCTAAAGAAAATAAATGTTTGATAAAAACCAACATTAAACCCAATATATCTAGACCTGCCCACCCTGCCATCATCAAGATCAGAGTGGGAAACATTTTACTGTCAGGGACAGTAGATATCTGTCGGATCCCCAAAAGAGCAGACCTCAGCTGGATACCAGGTTAAAAAATATAATATTTAGATTTTCCCCAAGGGCTTGTTGAGGGATCACTATGTGACCAATAATGTAAGGAGTGGTATGGTCCCAAATATATGCGTGAAAGTATTACAGCAGTATTATATAACTTCATTAGCCACTATAAGTCACTGGTCATACCAGACTAAGACAGGCTGTGTCTGAATTTCATGAGTGTATGTCTAACTGCTTATGAATTGTAATTTCCTTTGTACTGTGTTAATTCTTCTTTCTGTATACATTGTCTTGTTTTAAGGTATTTAATGGCATGAATAACTCTTAGTCAAAGCAAAAGTAACTAAAGCGACCAAAGTATTTTAGCTGTCATGTAAAACCCCTTGATGACAGATAATTGGTGACTACTTCTGAAAACTAGAATTTTCCGACATTCGGCAATGAAAGGATCTTTACATGATGAAACTAAATGTCCCTAACCAAAAATAACTGCCGTGTCCTCTGACTATCTCAAACAACATCCCACATACCTTCTCCATCTTTTCCAACTCATTCAGTAGTTGAACATACAGTAATTAGGATGGAAGACCAAGTTATTTCAGACTGCAGACCTAACTAACAGCATAACTTTGTAATGCCAAGAGACACATAGGGAGAGAGAAAGGAGCCTTGGGCTAACTCGCTGACCCATAATCACAGAGGTTGATGTATGCAGTTATACTGTATATTTAGCTTGTCTTCTCTTTGTCCTGATGGCCAGTCACTTGTGGCCAAACCAAACTCATGCCATGGTAACATCAAGTTTGGAAAAGGCTACCAAAAACAGTAATACATACATACATGCATGAATATACTGTATATCATATATACAGCTGCAGATTGAGTGGTAAATGAAAAAAAACAACCAACAAAGTAACAACCAAGCACCAACAACAAACGGAGATCATTTCTCTGTATGACTAACATCGCTTTGATAGTGATCAGGCTGAGATCTTATTTTGTGTACATATTATACATCACAAAATATTATCTCAGCCTGAACAGATCATTTAAAGGTTGGCGCTCTGATTAGGCAGATGTATCCTCCATAAAGTCCCTTTACACAACAGCACGTGCAGTAAAGAAGTGATGACAGGGCCTTACCTTTCTCTTTCAGCTTCTAGTAGGCAATGACCAATGCCACTTTGCTTGGAGAAAGTGAAGAGAGTGAAGTACTGACTAAGTAGTGACAGTCCGCCCTCTGGTTGGCAGAGGGAGTGGTGGGAGTGCCAGGGTAGCCTTTATAAATCGTGGCTACAGCTTCACCACAGAATGTGACACTACCAAGACCAATGTAGATTAACACACACATACACACACACATCCGACGTGTGGACTGACCACAGTATGAAAATGCATTAGTTTATGTGCGTGAAAGCGTCTAATTATTTCATCACATTGAATCACTGCTAACATCTGCCATTTATTTTGTATTATACACAGGTTTACGATTGAAATAGTGTCAACTAATCCAGCTAATCCAACAGCATGCTCTTAATTTGAAATGAAGGGATGATGTGTGCAACGTTGAAACCATGATCAGTAGTCATACGATAAACTGGAGCAGGGCTGTGATTCAACAGCCAGCATGTTTTTCCTGCAGCGGTGCAGGAGTTTAATTAAATTACAGGTTAAAGAAACTCTGTGGTAAGAGATGACATAGCAACTGTAGCACATGTTGGACCTCTGTGATACTCTGTGTAAGTAAGGATTTAGCCACTACTGATTCAAAAGTAATCAAAATTGACTTAATCAATGTACATGGTTGCAAATAGACAAATCTCTGCAATCTTTCAACTGCAGAAATTATTTCTCAATTGCTTCCATTTTTATTTTCTGATTAATATTATCTTCTGATTTTATTGTTGCATTAAAGGAAAGAAGCAGCCTTATATACAATTGAGGAGTGGATGGAGTAAACTTTCAAGGGCTTGGATATTATTCATACAAAATGAAAGGACAATGATGGCAGTATTTTATCATTTTCTTATTGTCAAAAAATACTATGAAAAGAGCCAAACCAGCAATGAATGTGTGTTACTAACAACTATTGTGTGTGTTTCTAAAGCCTGATATGTCTTATTCCTCTGTGCTGTAGAGCTCCATTGTTAAAACAATTAATGTGAAAGAATAAAAAAAAAAAAATCCTGCATGGTGTCAATCACTTTGTACTCACTTTATTAACAATATTCCAGTCTCCAGACCTTGATGAAGTTCTGAACCAAAACACTGTTAGAGCCAGAATGTATGATTCAATGCACCTGTACGTAACACTTTCAGGAGTGTAAGAACTTTGTAGGGATTGTGTCCAAAAAAGTTTACTGTGCACTGGGTGACGTGTTCCTTCATTAACATGCACCTTTGACTCAATCCCACACACAGTATTGCTGTCATGAATACACTAAACCACCAAACACTTATTAATCAACAGCTGAAAATAGTCCCCAACAAATACACTATTTATATCTTTTTGAGTAACATTTACTCACATACTAAAGTGCCCAGCTGTTTGGATTATAACTGAACAAAAAAAAAAATGGAAGTATGTATTTGTGACCTATCATCTTTTTTTAAATTTTTTTTTTAAAGCTTTTACCTTTAGTAGGAGCCATGGGCGGACTAACTCGTTGTTAGTTTTGTTGTTTTATGTCATTTGTTGACAGTAAGAAAGATATAGAGTAACACTTGCCTTAACCTTTACATGAGCCAGAATGTTTTGCAGGTTGGAGCTGCAGGACTTGTTGCTCTGGAGGAAGCTTTAAAGAACTGAAAAACATCCTGGCTTGTTTTAAGTCATCAACAGTCATGTCAGTTATGCATGTACAAAGAAATGACATTTCACAGGATTAAAAAAATGTATGAGTTGGATGCAAACCAATCCCTGAAGGACCAGTGGAGAATGTTACTGAAACAAAGGTACATATTATTAGCAAAATATATTTCAAATGTAAAAGTACACCAGAAGAATCACTATTGACTACTGTTATGCAATTAGATTATTAGGTTATTACTGATGCATTAATGTGAAAGTAGTATTTTACTATTTCAGTTGGTTTAAGTATAGATAATATGAACTACCTTCCCTACTGTTCAATAGTTTAATCTATAACAATGCATCACATAATGTCTAAATAATGTAGCACAGTGAAACGTATGTCCTCTAAACTGTAGTGAAG
Source organism: Bovichtus diacanthus (assembly GCA_943590825.1). NCBI lineage: Eukaryota > Metazoa > Chordata > Actinopteri > Perciformes > Bovichtidae > Bovichtus > Bovichtus diacanthus. The sequence continues at coordinate 2,625,438 of CALSBV010011267.1, read as the reverse complement.
TGGAAGTATAAAGTAGCATAACATGGAAATACTAAAGAAAGAACCTCAAATAACTACATTACTCATTACATTCCACCACTGTCAACTACTATCAAGTTGCCCGATACTGACTGACACTGTGTTCATAAAAGGACAAGGAACCTTGAACTGCTGTTGCCCCCTGTTGGAGCAGCACAGTGAAGTTGTTCTCAGAGAGCCTTATTATCAGGGTTCCTGTTCCCTCAGTGCTTACTTAAGGCTTTAACTGTTGCCAGGGCCTGTCTGAGCTCTGCAAATAAATAAATAAAAGACGGCAAAAACATAGCACGGAAATTAGTTTTCCAAATATGTGCCTTCACTTCCTAACCAAACCAGATCACACCAGGCTGGACAACACACAAGATAGGCTCCAAGAGGAAGCCAAGATGGAGTGTCAGTATAACGTTTGGGATGTAAGGACAGTGTTGTTTTCCTTTTTTTCACACAGGAATTCAGTTGGAATGAAATCGAGAAAGCTCTGGATTAGAAAAATTGACGAGAAAAGATTTAACATTCACTTCTTTTTGCAGTTTGTGAAAGAGTGTTTAAAAGGCTGCCTCTCTTAGCTATTACTAGAGGGAGTTACAGTGTTAAACAGAATCATTAAAATGAATGAAAATACTATGCAAAGGACCGCTAGATCTTCCAGCCAATACTGTTTGAAATAGAGTAGTCTATGTATTACACACAGGGACAGTTCAGTGGGTTTCTCTCAGCACTCTGTGTCTTTTATTATCTCTTTATATCTGACCTTGTGTTTTTATCTGCGAGCTGCAGGAAATGTAGTTGTATGACCAATAAGATGCAGACTATGCAAGCACTCCAGTAGCCAGTGACACTGACCGACACATCTACACAGAGGAAGTTAAACTGTACCAAGCAGCCCCATTTACCCATTCGGCTGTCTTCTTCTGTGTAAGTGTCCCGTTTTTACTCTAGAGGGCGCTGTTGGCTAAATGAAAGTCGGCGAAAGATCCATTTTAGCCTAGTCTTTTTTTTCTTTCCCCTTTCCATTATTTACTTAAAAAATACAAGAAAGAAAAAAAAAGAGCCAACATTTAAACAACACTAAAGTACAATATGAAATAATGCAGGTCCTGCATTACTGTCTCGTAGATCTGGTTTTTTATATTGTGCTCATATGCATATGCCCTAAAACGGTGTTTCATCAAGTTCCTGCAACTAACTGACCGACTTGAACGGATACACAGAAAACCTGGGTTAATTTGGCCATGTGTTGATGATTTTAGAAGGAGAGGTACTGGCTGCAAAGACAGGTAGAGACATTCCCCTCTTTTTCTTACACAAAAGTAATGGGCTGACTCCAAGCCTAACTGTAATATTATTTGTCATTATGATTGGACAAAGTGAACATTATAATTAATAATATCATTGTGCAAACATATACTATTTTGAATATGTTTTGTATTTGCTAGCTACAGAAGAGGCGCTATGTACAGTCATAAACTGACAGAAAAACACTAACAGGTTTTCTGTAAATACCCTGTTTGAAAATAATGCACTAAATTTCTAGGTAGCAAGTGTAATAAACGTTCTTCAGCCTATGGACTCGAGTCGTTAAAAGTACAGTAGACTGGCTAGACGGAAAGATATCGAAAATATAATATAAATAGAAGACTACATATTAGTTATATTGATACAGCCTTCAGTTACAGCTAGTCCGCTAACAGCCTTGCGGTGGCAGTAATGTGCTAACCGTACATAGCTATACTGCCGGAAATGAGGAGTAGAAGAAGAATGTAACGTTGGGGGGAAAAAAAGCTACAGTACTATCGCCGCGTCAGATGATTAGCTAATAGTAAAAACACTGTAAAACGACTGACAGTCCACCTCTCTTTTCAGCATTACGACACGGCGTAAGTTGTCCGTTATGTATATCGGTCCGTTATTTACACACTGAAGCCTCTCGCTGCGCTGATAATGCTGAAAATGAAGCTACCGATGAAAACGGGCGAGGAAGGAGGCGACGAAACTGCCGAGGACGGTTCATTGGATCTGTCGGAGCACCAACATATTCCCAGGGCGGTAGCCCCTTCTTCGGTGTCCGACCGTCTGGATGAGTCGCCCAGACCTAGTGTGTATCCATTCCAGCTGGACAAGGAGACTGTTTTTGAGTGGTTTGGCCTACATCTAAACCCCGCTAAGCGGATCGAGTTCATGTGCGGGCTGCTACATATGTGCCAACCACTGGAGCTCCGCTTTTTGGGATCTTACTTAGAGGATCTCGCTAGGAAAGATTACCATGTTTTAAGAGACTTCGAGTTTCGGGCAAATAGTCCAAGCGATTTGGGAGTTTTAACGGACGTGATTGATCCAGTCGTTAGGTCCAAACTCCTGGTCTGCCTGTCCCTCCTTGGGTCTGACAGCAGGGAATGTGCTGGAATACTCTTTCGGATACTGAGCCATGTAGATCCGGCCTTGTTCTACAAAAATTATGACTACTCCCTTCCTTCATTCAGGGATCCTAACCACCACTCGTTCCATCCACCGTGTCAGGACGGGAATGTGTACGAGCGGTCAAAGCAGACCTGCGGCGCCTCCACTAACGAAACAGCGGCAGGACCCCTGGAGCAGTTGGCGCTGCTTTTTGCCATGGCCTCTCTCCACCCAGCTTTCCATTTCCACCAACGGGAGATGGTCCGAGGGCAGCTTGACAAAATAAAGCTTGCCATAGTGGAGGAGGAGAGACGTCAAAATCAACTTAGAATAAACGCCCAGATAACGGTAATGATGAACAAACCAACACTAGTAACGTTATCTTTAAATGCTAAGCTAGCTCTAAAAATGCACTCAACTTTTGTTCTTCAGGAGGGAGTTGATGTCTCTAAGTTATTTAAACTATACATGCATTGCTGATTAGATAATTACACGTAATGTTACATTACATGTTCCAAGTGTGCCAAGTACTTAGCAGGAAACGTTATTTTCCTATCCTGGGCTGTCCATTGCAGGATAGCTAACTAAGGCTAAACAGAGATAGCTAACAAGCTAACGTTGTTCGGTTACTCTGCCAGCAGCTAACGTTCGGCAGGTGGTTTCAACCGGTTGCAAGAGCCATGTTCAAAAGTTAGGATTATTGCTATGACTCCGTTGCTTTGGTCCCATGGTGCATCTATTGGCTTATATGTTGGAGCTGTGAAGCTACATTAGCTACCGTCATCTTTCTAAATGCTCTGTACAGTAAAATGCATTAAAAGGCTTACTGGACGCTAAGCAGTGCCCCTTTTAATGCTAAATGCTGCTCTCGTAGTATTGTCTATCTAACAGTATGCAACTTCAGACTGCAGATCCCAGCCGGCCGGTGCTGTTACTGCTGCAGCAGGAGTTCGATAAAGTGAAAGTTTACATTCACTTGTGGCTTTTTAAACCACGTGCGATATGACACTTGATGTTTTCATTCCAAACAAACAGTGCTGCAGCTGATTCTACTAACTATTTCCTCCTTTGGCGTTAACAGTTTTTTGAAATCAGAGAAATTATTTGGTGTGACATTTTGCAGCCATTGCTTTTCAGTTTCTTTCAATAGTAATAATGTAAACTCCCAAGGTTATCGGCTATGGTGAGTTACATTAATAGACTGAGCTGTTGCTTACTTTCCACACAGCTGTTTCTCTTTTCATCACTTAATTTGTAATTCACCAGCAGAGCCTAATGACATTATGAGATGGCATACCCATAATTGCAGCATTTGTGTGATTTATAAACCTGTAGGGAAAAATGGATCATAGACATGCATAGGTGTAGCATCTTAGGAGTGACATAAGGAAGTGAGCTGGCTTTTTAACAAAGTAGGTTTATTGGGAAATATAAACTGAGTTTCCTATCTATGCTTTTTTTAACTATGAATTTCTACACCAGTCCATCTTCCAGATTTTAGGGAGTCCTGCCTCTTACAATGATGCCATTCAATCAAACATCATTTTAATCCATACCTCCATATTACAAAAATGAAAAACTCAAATTAGCAATAGAAACTAAATGCTATTACTTAATGTCACTTTGGTAATGTCTGAGCTTTTTTTGGAGCTAGCATCTAGTAGCTGTTTTAAGAAAGTAATTACAGGACTTCCGTATTCAACAGTGGTGGTTTCTTCTTGGAGAAAAACTGACATATCTGCACAGTATTCAGGGCTCAACACTCACTTTTAAAAGCATTTGCCAGGCTGGCAACCAGGCATCGGCTTTTGATTGATGAAACTAAAAATATGATTGCCATTTCTAATCGCGTCATATTTTGAATTATTCAGGATACTATGCAGACAGTTATACATCAGCTTAATAATGAAAATGTGACATAAATGAAAGCTTTATTACTTGAACCAAACAAAACCACACTGTCATATACCACACTGTGTGTGTGTGTGTGTGTGTGTGTGTGTGTGTGTGTGTGTGTGTGTGTGTGTGTGTGTGTGTGTGTGTGTGTGTGTGTGTGTGTGTATGTATATATATATATATATATGTATGTGTGTATATATATGTATGTGTGTAT
>CALSBV010011267.1:2533633-2548065 GCA_943590825.1 Bovichtus diacanthus | reverse complement strand
GTGTGTGTGTGTGTGTGTGTGTGTGTGTGTGTGTGTGTTGCACACACTGCCACGTGAATGGGAGTACTCACCATTAATCTTACTGACATAGGTCAAGACTACGTGTCTGTGCGTCTCTAACACATTGCATTTTTTTCTGATCTATTTTTATTTTTTTTTCATGGAATGTGTAAAGGGACAGATTTACTTGGGTCTTTCCAAATAGCAGTAATGGTATATTTGGAATGAAGACAAAAGTATACCATCTCTTTTTAAAAGTAACAATCAATGTACAGCGTAAATGTAAAACGATATGTGCAACACAAAATACCACTGTCCTTTTTTTTTTTTAAATAAATAAAAAAAAAATAAAAAATAGATAGGAAATTCCCATGAACAACGATGTAGTGTCGTTCTATCCTCTTTTATATTAATGCATTGGTCTGGGATATTTGCATTAAAATGATGTACCTTACATGGAATAATATACTTTAGTTTTCAATTATCTAATTATATTACCTAAATGTTATGTTAATAGCTCGAAAAAAGGTCTTTACTGTTGTTTCACCATTGTCTTTACATTTCTGCACAGTACAATATCTTCCCTCTGTTAAAACGATATGGTCTCTGTTGAAAGTGTTGTATGTCGTGTGAAAGGTTTTGGTTGAAACTCTGACTCACTGTCCTCCTCACAGCACCAGGACAGTGAAAAGAGAAGCCACCCAGTCACTAAAACAAAGAGCAGAGGCCTGCCCACGGACAGGTAGGTCAGCGACGGCTAACCACAATTTAACGACAGTGTTATGGTGACTTTGCAGGTATCCATGCCAGAGGGTGAAACTGTTACTTTTTTATAAAAAAAAAATGTAAAAACAAATTGACGACAGATATCATGCTTAAACTGTGTGTCACATAAAAGTTGCAGTCGCTTCTCTTTGCAGATAAGAATGATTAGATCACGTCTGTGTTCTTTATGGACCCGAGAGAGATTGCAGCGTCGCTGCTATTAAAGCTACACATGTTACTGATCATCTGCTCGTCCCAACCATCACATTTACATAACTCTGTCCCCTTGTGTCCCATCTCTGTCTCTTTTTTAAGGGACAAGGTGAAGGGGAAGGGTGCTGTCTTCGTAGCCAACGGTAGATTGGCACCAGCTCAGAGGAAAGGTGAGTGTCTGGATGGCTGTAACAGAACCTCTCTGGTAGTATTTAACATAACATTAAATGTTAATCCTCTGAATGAATCCTCTTCATTGTGTTCAAAAGTTTCAAACGATATTCCGGTGATTCTGCCTCCAAGAAGCAGTCTGCATGATGGTAGAAATCAACATATTATAAACCTAAAGACGGAGCCTTGGTATTGGTTGCATCCTGCCTCGTAGAATAACTTTTAATGTGAAACTCCCAAGGCAGTTATTTGCACAATAATAATTCCATAATACTAATGCAATGCCATGGACTGTGGAATGTGTTCACCCTCATTTAATTTAGTGTGTACGGACTTGCATGCTTGTCCACACTGCTGCTTCCATCCAGGTCCATTTTAGGAGTATATCAGACATGTTATTCCATGGAGATGCAAAACTCTGATATACATTATTGTCTGGAAAAAAAAAAACATTTTAAGCCCACATTTCTTTTCTCTCTCGCCCACTTGCATTATGTAAATGATGTTTCTTCTGGATATACTATTCGTTGAAAAATCGATCCCCAGAACTTGCCTGAGAATCATAATATTTTTAAGTTATCCAGTGATAGTTGCCCGTACATCCGTTGTTACACTGCAAACAGGAGCTGCTAAAAGCTAATTCAGCATACTTTTAATGTTGCCAATTTGACTAAATCTAATCTGCTTAAAATATTGTCAGGCCCCATTCCAACTGCTTTACATAACGGTAGATCCACCTAAATTAAGTAAACAGATTTTAAACAGGTGCATACTTTCACATTAAGTGAAAGCTCTGCAGCTCAACACGCAGATGTTGTTGCAGATGGAGGTTCTGGTCCAGATACCTTTGGTGAAACATCATCAGAAAGCTACAGCTCTCCATCCAGCCCTCAACACCGAGGACCAGAGAGCCTGGATAGTGAGGACGATAACAACAAAGGTGAAACACACAGATTTTGTAATGAAGCTTGTAGTGTGCTATACCTTTTTCGCACCAAAATTAGCTTTATTGTCACAAGGATGTTGGCGTAACGTGGACTGTACTTACCTAATCTTATTTCTCTGTAGATACAGACAGCCACTCTGATGACTCCAGCAAAGGTCCGGACCCTGACATGTTCTTCGCCCATCAGAAGGCTCCAGCTGTGGTGGGGGAGGTCTCCTCTGTCCACCCTCTGTCTTCCAACAACCCCAAGGCCCAGAAAGAGCCCCTCTGCCCAGAGATCCGCACAGATTTCCCCCCTCTCTCCTTCATGCGTTCTCTGCCCTATGTGCTTCCTAACGGAGCTGCTGACTCTGCACTTCCACTTGCCCCTCCTCCCAGCCAAAGCATCGTCCCAGATGGGAAGCCCTCATCTGGGACCCTGATGATGCAGATGCCCCTAGTGCCTCCCGTTGTCCTCAACCCTGGAATTGTGGGAGACCCAGATAAGAGGGACATGATCCCAACCTTTGGGATTCTACCTATTGGCCTCCGCCCTTCAGGAAATCCTGCTGTGCAGCCTCTGGTTCAGAGGTTCAAAACAGCTTTGCCTCACAGCCAAGGTGGCACTGATGGAGCTTCAGGGAGTGGTTCTAATCCTGCTGCGCCGCAGGCTTCACACCAGGCTCCCGTAAGAGCCATCAGTGCCATGTCTCCTAGCCCCACATCCTACTCCTCCCCTCTTCACCAGTCTCTACCCTGCCAAGTCCCGGCCAGTGTCAGCCCAGGCCTGGCCTCCCCTCTGCCACATGTGGAGACTTCACATGCCAAGCACCCCGGCTTAACCTTGCCATCTGGCCTGCCTTCTCCCTACACCCTGCCCGCTGTCCCCACCTCTGTCATGCCTACTGTACCTGCAGCCAGTGGAATAGCTCCATCTCCTGGACACGTACAAGCAGCTGTTCCTCCAGCTGTGCCCACCCACACCCCTGGACCTGCCCCCAGCCCCAGCCCAGCGCTGACTCACAGCACGGCAAACAGCGACTGTACGGCCTACAGCAACAGTAGTGCTTCCTGTGGAAGTGCCCCAGTTGCCCCTGGCAACCCTATTACTCTTCAGCAAACCCAGCAGCAACAATTGCCCCCCCCAGCAGCCAACACCACTACAACCACAGCAGCATGGAATGGGCTGTGGGGCATGTGGTTGTCACAACAACTGCGGTGGCCGAGGCAGCGTCAGTAACAACAACAGTGTCAGTGCCACCTCCGTCTGCCAAGCACCCTTATTCTTCCCCCACCAGATGGCGGCAGCACGGCAGGTGTTCAGCGTCCCACCGCCTCTCTTCCAGCTCACAAGCCTGTGCAGTAACAGTTACCTCACCCAGGCCCAGCCTCCTCACCAGGCCAATGGCGCCGCCACCCTGCCCCCCTTCTTCCCCACCGCTCCGCCTCCTTCACACCCATCCCCATACGGCCCCCTCCACACTCACTCGCACAGCCACGCGGACGTGCCATCACATATGCTGGGCACCCAGGCAGCAGCAGTGGCAGCCGCCGCAGCTGCTAACTACAACCTCCAGCAGCAGATGGCGCCGGCAGCATCGTTCTGCCAGCGCGTCTACCAGCATGTGTACCCAAATCCACTGGGAATGCTGCCTGCTGCTGCACTGGGCGGAGGTGGAGTCAATAAGAAAAGCGGCAGTGTGTCCTGTTATAACTGTGGTGTGAGTGGCCACTACGCTCAGGACTGCAACCAGCCCTCCATAGACTCCTCACAGCAAGGTAGTGCAGCTACACGGAACAGGGACAAACAGAGGACCCCTTAGTTTTCCTTCCCTAGAATCCCAGCAGGCATTGGCATCAGAGAGCAGCCCAGACTATGAAACATTAGGGCTCGTCCTCACCAAGTTTATTTTTGAGGTGTTTAATTACAGCTCTGGTGGGTTACCTATGTGGCCAGAAGAGAAGTTGTGCCAATGGAACATTCAAATTGCACCAAATAACAGCTCTAAAGTGCGTGTGGGTTATCTTCCGGCACACCTGTAATGCAGTGCGGTAGGAGTCGGAGTGTTCTTACCTGGATTAAATGCCAGACAAGGATAAACATTGCAAAAAGCAGACACGTTCGTCGCTCATAGCTTATCAGGGACAAGAATAAAGGGGACCGTTTCAGATGGTTCTCATGGAAAAGTTTTTGGGGAAGCTGCTGTTGGGCTGCACTTGATCAGTCTTCCTTATTTAAATCTTCTCTCGTGTAAAACATACTGTATGAAAAATGATGAAGCATAAATCTCACCTTTTTGTGTTTGAGTGCAACGTCTTCTTTGCCTCATTTTGGTGGCCAAAGCCGTACCGGGCTTGTTACTGCCCCCCTGAGGCCGAAGGGTGGATAACACCCACTGCAAATACCTGCACAGAGCCACTTCCCTGAGCTTCTCTATGGGAAGAATGTCTCCCAAACAGCGGCTGACACACTCCCAGCGTTAGTACTTAACTTCCCCGCCAATCGCAACGGGCTTTGAAAAATCAGTTCCTCCGCTGAACATTGTGTCATGCAACAATTAGGTCACGTTGACAACATTGATGGCAGACATTATGTTCAATGAAAAGTCAGTTTGATCATTGAGAATTAATGGCGAACCAGTGAATACAAAACATATAGTTTAAGGTAGTTTAAAAGAGGTGAATTTAAAAAAACATGTTTAGTCCCACACTGACGTTCAGTAATGTTCAGACTTTTATTTTTAATTTTTCTTTTTTAAACTGTCCACTGATTGTATATCCTCTGTGTGTTTGGATGCATCTCTGTATGTGTGCATGTGTTTGCTTGTGTGTTGGTGTTGACATTGCAGGTGGCTTCCGGTTAAAGTACGCAGCCTCCCACATTTCAGAAGCACTTGACAATGCCGACTGAAGATGAAGAAGTAAGGATGAAGAAGAGTTCCTCTGGTCTCATTTCCACAGTGGCTGTCTTCCCCAGGCACTGTGTGAGCAGTGCACTGAAAAAAAAAAACATTCTCAAAAAGAAAGTGACCTGCCAAGGGCTCAACGGACAAAGCCTAAGTGCTTGTGCACAGTAACAGTCCCTTCCCTTTTAGTTTGTCTTTGATATTTTTGCACTGAGGATTGGAAACAATTAACTTATTACTTAATTATTAGAGATTTTTGAAGATTTCTTTTGTTTGTTTTTACATTAAAGCGGAGACTAATCTCAGCTGGAAAAAGTTCTTACACACTATTTCTAAAAACATTTCTGCTTTTTCCTCATTATTATTGTTCATCTAGGATTTTATTGTCGCGCAGAATTGTACAGCAGTTTTCAAAGATTAAATCAAAAAAGTAATTTTAGCTAAACGATTATATGTTTGTTTTAATTTTTTGCTGTTTTTGAATGTACATCTTTAAGGAATCTGACTGTATCAACGTGTATGGATCCCATGCATTTTTGCCACTTGATATACCTGTTGTGGTTGGAAGGTAATTGCTGCTTTGTAATGTTATATTAAAAATAGGTTTACTCGGTGAAATGCACTAAAGCGATGCAGGAACATGTAAGCAGATTTAAGGATCTATTAATTTTCACTATCCAAATCCACAGGAAATGGCAAAAAATAATCTGCTTAGTTTTAGTGTAGTTTAGATATTTCAGGTGTGATACTGCTTTTCATGCAACATTTTAGAGAGGGAGAAATCTTGCTGTTCTAAATACAACAGAAGAAGAGATCATTCTACCCTGATCCCAGTTGAGTAAACACAAACGGACCACTTCTCTCTGTCGTTGCAAGGTAACGCGATAACTACATAGAGGATTTAGACTGACAAGCTTACATTGTACAAATGTACGACAATTAAGTACAGAAATGTCAGCGGTTGCTTTCGTCAGTGTGCAATTGTGCAGAGGGTGGAGCCAGGGTTGTTGACGAGAAGAGAACTCTAGTTATATAGATTGAGTCATTGAGGCATTTCTATAGAGAAATAAACTGGCTAAATAAACACTTTCCTGCCCATTTGTTTGTTTGCTGGTTCCAGTCTAAGCTTAGATCAGAGATCAGATCAGAATGTCACCATTATTGAAGCTAAAACTGAGGAAGGCAATAACTGACTTTTTCTATACTTGTTAATTGAGTTTTCTAAAGGTATTTTTTTTGGGGGGGGGGAAATGTAAAATAATGAATAGAGGCAGGGTGTGAGAATATGGAGCCCCAATGTGCACAGTATTAAAGAAGTGATAACAATAAATAAAACAGTTGGTGAAATAATTTAAGAATTATTAATTAAGGCTCAACTTGTTAATATGAAATTCCATTGTCAGTTTTGTGGGTTTTTTTAAAAATGTGTTTCATGTCACTTTTCATGACAGCGGTTTTGCCTCGATAGCTAGCAAGCTCAACACCTGCTACAACATTTAGCTAGTTAGCGCCTGTTAGCTAGGGCAAAGAAAAGTACGAAATTAAAGTGTAAAAAGGCCTTTGACAAAAAATGTTCATACTGAAGTACAATTTCATAATGAGATTGTTTATTTGATGGTTTATATATTTTTATGCAATTTATAATAATCATATAATAATAAATAATAATTATAATAGTCATATCTTTTTTATGTATTTAATATCGAACACTTTAGGGTTCCATATGAGAAAGGTAATAAGGGGTTAATATTTCTCGTATTACAAAATAACTCTGAGATAACATTGAACATCTCATGGACTGTTGATAGTGAAGTATGTGTGTGTACATTGTGAGCGTATGTGTTTAATGTCCTGTCTCTGAAGATGACAGACATATTTTTACACCATCACATTTCCTGGCAGCCCGGAGGATGCTATTTCTTCTCAGTGACGCTCTCACTTGTTTATTCTAGTTTCTCCTAATTAACGTTGTGTTTCATGCTTTCCTCAGCATTGTTGTGTCCAGCTGTGTTGTTCCTGGTCAGGGGGAAGTGTGTGTGCGTGTGTGTGACACACTCTGCTCTTAAGTTGTTTTTAGGGCTTTGTGGACACTGATTGTTTTTGTCTGCCATCCCTGCTCAAACTACTGTCAGTGCATTAGTTCAATTAAAGTCTATGCATACACACTTGTTTTCCTGAATGCTTAAAGTGACGGTCAGGAGACGCCTGTGGTGAAAAGTGAGATATTTTATGTCGATCTGTGAATGTTGGATTGGAATGTCTCCAGTTTCACTTTGAACATTATTGATGTCCCAAACTGTTTTTCCAGAACGTTCTTCCTTTCACTCGACAGTCAAAGTGGATCAGAAGATCCTGCAGAGTTCTGGATCCAGTGATCTCAAGCCAGCAGGATGTCCAGTGTAAATACTGAGGAGGCAAAAAGCAACCCGAGTGTAGTTGTGTTGATCTTGATGGTTTGAACAATGCTGTACTGTACATTTGCAAGGGGTCTCTGCTGCCACCCTCAGTTGTAATGTTTACTGTACTCTTTGATATCTGTGTACTGGAAAGGTCAAAAACATTTCCAGAGTGGAATTTGGATTTTATGCAACTTGTTTTTTCTGTAATTAAAAAACGCAATAAATATAAAAAATGGAACTTGAATTTGTCCTGATGCACTTTTGATTTATTGTCGTGGGATATTTCACAGGGTTGAGCAGCATGTGCCACCAGTCACGTGTCCTGAAATGTAAAAGCTGGGATACGGTTTTATATGAACTGTAACCATGAGGATCAGGTGCATGCAGTGCTCGAGATAACTAAACACACACCCTAATGTGTTAGTTTCCAGGCTGGGTAAATGAATTTGATAATGTCCATTTAGTCACATATTTATGAAAAAGACTCTTTTGACCAATTTGTTTTCGTGGCACCTCAAGAAAACTGTTAAAATAACTACAGCTATAATGTGAATAACTCCGGGATGTATTTCAAAATGGTTTCTTGTGGTTAGGGTAAAATGCACCGCTTTAAAAAGGTGACATATTATGCAAATATCTTATCAACAGAAATATGGGTCCCCGGTTTATCTGGAGACCCCCTAATTTACAGGATGCCCATGGAACGCGAATATCCTCCACCGTACCAGCAACCACCCAAACCACTTGAAACAAAATATATCTAAGGTACGGTTCCACGTTTTTCACCCAGCCACACACTGGTAAGAAGTTTCCTATCAAACAATTCAGAAATTGCAACACATTAGTAATCTATACATTTACATGCCCTTGTGGAAAGCTTATGTTGGATAATCAAAGAATCATAGAATATAAATCAGCTATTCGCACAGGGAACATGGAATATGCCATAGCCAAACTATTCTCAGAGAGAGATGTACATAAACTCAACTCAATGACAACTGCTGGACCAAAAGATGAGTACCCGTACTACCATAATATTTAGTATACCAGAAAAAGATTTAGTATGTCCCAATACATGATATGTTAAATGCAGTGTGCCAAAAGTACCAGGATGTCCAACTGCATCCGTTCGCATTTTGCAGTAACCCTAAGCCAGCATGGTTTTCTGGCTATTCTGACCCACAATCCTGTGCGCAGGGGATATATGAGCAAGAGGGTCAAAGTTCAAGGTGCAATGTTATGACAAAGTAGTATGTCCCAATTGTATGCAAACTGCGTGCAACAGTACATACTTTGTAAGGGCAGCTGTGGCAGGCCTACTTACTAAAATAAAAAGCATGTGACTTGGATCACAGCCAAAGAATGTATATAACAGAACTTGTAACCTCAGTAACAACTGTGAAAATGTATATTTGCCATTTTGCCTATTTATTATTGTCACAGAAGATATACATTTACATAGAAAAATAGTAGATAAATACTTTCAAACTTATTACTAGGTATTTTAGTACCTAGACAGGTATTTTGACAGTAAGCAGCTAGGCTAAATGTGATGCCACTTTCATCAGAAACTTTGGAAAATGAATAGTTTACTGGCAAAACACACAATGGTTTGTCTTGAAAGTAAAACTCCATAAGAAAGAAAACTTAGTTTTAACTTTTTAAGACAACTCATTTGGAAAGCTGTCCTTTTCTATAGAGTTATACTGAAACATTGTTACGGATGAATGCTTTGTGAAGAGACAACTGAGCGTCAGTGTTCAACTTTTCCATGTTCTGACCACTTCATCATGACACTAACTGGAATGTTTTTGTACGTTTAAGTCCTGTTGTTCTGCAGGGAGTCGATGAGACTCTTGTTGTACTCTGCCACATGTTGGGAGATGTTCTTGGCGACTGAGGCGTAGTCACTCTCCTGAGATTTAGAGGCGATGACTGATGCTGTAGTTAAGGGAAGAGCACCAATGTGTGGCTTTCACAGGGGCGAATCACGCGTCTCAGTGGGAGACAAAACATTCAGCAATAAAGAGATAAAAGACACAGATTTTCAGAAGGATACACTCTTTCATTACAAAGTTGTTCTGCTCCAAGTGTTGCCATTTCCTCTCAAGGTTAGCCAGCTAAAACAAACAGACAGACAAACATGGGCAGAATAATACAAGTAAAAGTTTACAGCAACATAAGATGTTTAAATTTACTTGCTCAAGGGCACTTCAACAGTGTGTACAGAATGGATAAATGCATATTCTTCCTGCTGCACTGAACTTCCAGTCAGAAGACGACTTCTGTGACCATCGACTGTGTTGTTAATCTAACCCCTTAAGTTAAATTTAGCACACAGTTTTCGTGTCAAAATGCTAATTAATTATCATTATCTGCTTTACGCTGTGTATGTGCTCTGTGAATGCATACGACATTAAGACGAGAAAAAAAAAAAAAAGCTTTTGGTGAAAGACAACAGTGTTGACAACAGAAGCAGATTTCTCATAATTGGTTGTCATGAAAAATGTAGAACATTCTGCCATTTATTGATATCATTTATTTTATGGGCAACTTGGATACTAGTATTTGAGATACTGTTAATGATTTGATTATCTGGGATAAATATCATATTCATACTTGTAAGTGGAAAGGCAGTACTCCCTCTTTCACTGTTGTTTTGTTGCTATGTTAAAAATGTATAAAAAGGCTAAAGAACTAATCTACATATATAGTCTCCACCCTTTACCTTGATCTTTTGTGCTCCTTGTTCGTTTACCTGATTGTTTCTCTTTTTTTTTGTTGTTGCTCCTTTTATGTTTACATAACTTTTTCTCTCTTGATTTCAAGTATAATGGTTCATCTATTGTTTACCGCTTGGGTCGGATTGTGTTCGATGTGTCCAGATATCCTTCATCTGTGTATACTAGTTCCCTGTCTTTTCTTTTTTAAATATAGATTTTCCTTGTGCTAAATAAAAATAAAAAGAGGAAAGAGCAGAGGACCCTCGGGTGAAACCTGAACTAAACCTCTAATCTAAACTGCCGTTAAATGTTTTGCAAACTGCATGAAGAGAACGAGAAATCGTTTAAGTTTAGTGAGCACATTTGAAATTTGGATGACTGCAGCAATGTATTTGAAGTCTTACAACACTTTAATATTATCAGTAGGTGGTATTTTAATGATGACATCAAAAGTATCAACTTGTCAAATAAATTCAACATCATTATAATAACTGTAATTAAAAACTTCCATGCACTTATTACACTTCTAAGTGTTTATATGAATGTCTATAGATACAGTATATCCGTGCTAATATAGTGAGGTTTTTATAAGTGTAAAATGTTCTAACCTGAGCCTGAGTCTCGTTTTCTTGCAGTTTGGTCTTCAGAGTTTCATATTTCTGGTTCATTTCCTCCAACAGCTGTTTGAATGAATCCCGACGCTGAGTCAGTGATACGCGGTCCTCCTGTAGTCTCTGCACCAGAACAACACACATTTGGTCAGCCGACAGCTTAGCTGACTTTAGCAAAACACAGACTGACAGTTTAGAATTCTGTGTTTAATTAATCAACAGTATTTAAAAATCCACAATGAGCAAAAAACAAATATGCCTGGAAAAAAACGTGTAGGTGCTGCCAACTTTCACAACTTCTGATTCCCTTGTCACCTTTTTCTTCTCCTCCCCTGTGTGCCTCAGGGTGTCCAGGTCTCGGTAGGTGACCAGCTCAGACTCCATGGTGCCGACGTGCTCCTTCAGGGTGCTGAGCTCCCCTGTGATCTTCCCCTCCAGCTGCTGCACCTTCTCCAGGTCCTGCTGCAGACGCTGGGACTCTGGGTGGTGGTTAGTGGGGGAACAGAGCGACAGTTTGCATCTTAACATTTGCTTGTTTGGCCTGTTAGGTTTACTAAAGCGGGTGTACGTTACTGGGTCTGTGTGTGTGTGTGTGTGTGTGTGTGTGTGTGTGTGTGTGTGTGTTGCTGACCAGTTGTCAGTCCTTTGGCAGTGCTCTCTGATTGGACCACCTCCGTCTCCTTGCTAACCAGCACCTCCTGCATGTTCCTCAGCTCACTGGCTGTCACTGTGTCCACCTGATGTAGCCGCAACATGTTCTACACACAGACGCACACACACTTAGTCTTCTCTAGCACATATTCTATTACCCCCTGGTGTTTCATTTTCTCTGTCTCAAACTACTCATCTCATCTTGAAAATGTACTCCACTTTCCTTTAACATTGTTAACATTCCTATCTATCACACCACCAATTCCTTCCCCTCTCCACCTCTCCCCTTCCTCCTCACTCTGCTGCAGTGTTCCAGGAGGGAGACAATGTTCTCCTGGCTGTGAGTCATCTTTTCCTGCTCCTGAGCCCTGGACTCCTCAAATGACTCCAGGTATCCTGGAACAAAGGAATACACAAAAGGAAGTTATTACTACTAGCTGTCATTACATTTAAACCAATATCTGCTCAGGCCGATATATTAAAACAGCAGGATTTAAAAACATTCTGACTTTGGCGACTCCTGGTGGTAGCTTCCAAAAGGGCACTTCAAAGTGTGTTCTTCATCACCCCCTCATAGTTGAACCACTTTTAAAACAATGTCAAACCCTGCAGTTACATTGATGTCAATATTGTAACTGTGATGACCTGGGAAGAATTACATATATAGTAACTAGATATTGTCTTAATAGTAACGTCTCATTGCTTTGCGGTTATGTCTTCAGCTTGGGTGACCCTATTATCCACCCCTATGTTATGATAAATATATGAAAGCATCAATAGTACCACATTATTGATATCATGTACTGAGTAAAGAATTCTGTGATTTTTGATATTGTCACCAACACTCAAGTCTACTCAGGTTTAGTCATACCAATTGTCAAATGTTCAACTCACGGTCAATTTCCTCCTCTTTCTTCTTCAGCTCTTTGTATTTCTGCTGACACTCCCCTTATGGAGGGATAAAGAAAATTATCAGTTTAGCAAGCAATCGTATAATTATTAAATAGAATTATTAAATGCATACCGTCCGATAGCACTGTAATATACTCAGTCGATTAAACAATAAGTTGATTAACAGAAAATGAATAGCAAACTATTTTAAGATCAAGCTATACTTTAAAAAATCCTTTTAAAAAGCAAAAATCCAATGGTAACAGTGGACAGCGCACAGAATAAGTAAATCAAAGATGTCACCTGTTTCACCATTCCATAGAGTCTATGATATAGTTAAGAATGGCCATCACAAATTATGACATAAAGCAAGCAATTCATTTAGAAAATAATCCGCAGATGAACCTCTAATGGAAATTATCGTTAGTTTCCGCTCTTGACATATTAGAAAAGTCTCTAAAGCAGTTTACAAAGCATCGCCTGGTTGAAAAAGTTGAAGATAACAGATGTGAAACTCATTTTAGAGACAGTCTTTCGAAATCCGTGGGGAAAAAAATAATTGTGATAGAGAAATGAAAAGTGGAAAACAGCCCTGCAGTGTTACCCTGTGCTTCCTCAGAGTCCTGCTCCAGCTGTCGGATCTCCTCTGCGATTTGTCCCATCCTGTCTCTGATCTCTGTCAGCCTGAACACACACACACAAATGCACACACATCATTACACAGAAGAACATTTTTTATTTATTAATAAGGAACTAGTTGTGAGGTCAAAGGCCACAGGGCGAGTAAGGGAAAACATATATATATATATGCATTTATAAGTGCCACTTAATGAGGTAGATCAAATTAACTACCAAATGGATCAGTTTATGAGAACAAACTATTTGAACTATAAAAAAATGTTTTGATCACGTTTGGCCAAAGATGCTGCAGAGATCACGGGTGTTGTTTTTTATGTTTAAATTTGTACTTACTTTGGACTTATTTTATATTGCCCTTTTATCTGCACTGTCCCTTTGCTGTTGTAGCGCTGTACATTTCCCCGCTGTGGGACGAATAAAGGTTTTCTGATTCTGAGATCCTGCATTTTGGGTAATCTATAGAAGAACTGAGATTTGAAGTTGTGTGTCATAGTGCCCATCATCTAGACAGTGTTTCATGCTTGGTGCTTCTAATTAACATAAATAAATAATCAAACCTAAAAACAGTCACAGAGTTTTGGTACATACTGTCTCTCCATGCTGGCGATTTCCTGGTTGTCCTCCTTCACCTAGAAAACAAAGCAGCAGATTAAATCGATATTTTAATTTTTTTGTCTTGGTGCATATTGTCTGTATTTTTATGATCACGAGTAACATTCAGCCATGTTTTGGCTGGTTGTGAGGCTTACCTGCTTGAATAATTGCTCTCTTTCCTCCTGTGGGGAGGTCTTGTGCTCAGCCTCCATGGTGTCACGCTTTGCCTCCAGCGCCAACAGAGTCTCATGAAGCCGAACCACTTCCTGCTTTATGTGCGAGTGGGCCAGCTCCTGCACACAGGAGAACGTAAGATATTTTGTTCTACTCCTACTGCTAATACTACCATTACCAGAGGTGTTCCTGCTCCTGCTATAGCAGCTACCACTACGCTACACAGGGGTGGGATGTCACGGAAACTTCACAGGTGCATTTTCCTTCCGTCTGTTCATTCTTACCTTCCTCTTTATCACACTTTGTGTCCTCCCTCCCCAGGGGATCTGCAGGTCTTGGAAAGTCTCACAATATTGATTTAGGTTTACTATAAAAAGGCATGAGGTCTCGAAATGTCGTGGTTGTGAATATTATTTCCAGCCTGCCGTAGGCATTTATTTATGTGATTTCAGCTAAAACTGGCTTGGAAATCTCTATTGCTCCACACCTCTGACCTGGTGTAAAATTCAAACAGGGAACTTAGATTAATTAGTTATTCTTTTGTATTTCTTCATCTGTCCATCGAGGTCCAGGTCTTGATTTATGATTAAATAATGTGACATTTCACATTGTACTTGGTTTTCATTGATATCCGTCATACTTTGGCTGGTATGACATATATTAAATTCAATTCTATGTAGTATTAAAAATGTCTACATATGAACCCTGCAGAAACAGAAACCTTTCCTTCCTTCCTTCCTTCCTTCCTTCCTTCCTTCCTTCCTTCCTTC
>CALSBV010011267.1:2489561-2530114 GCA_943590825.1 Bovichtus diacanthus | reverse complement strand
TATTTATATATATATATATATATATATATATATTTATATATATTTATATTTATATATATATATATATATATATATATATAAAGTACCCAAACATGAGGAAATGTGCTACCTCCTTGACTGCATTATTTGGCTCTACTTATTTATGCGAGTCAGCCTTTTCCCACATGAAGATTATCAAGTCCAAGTACCGATCCACCATGACTGCTGATCACTTGGAAGCCTGCTTGAGGCTGGCGATCTGCAGTTACTGTCCGGACTATGCAAACCTGGCTGACTCAGTGCAAGTCATCAGAGTAAGGTAGTGACCATAAATGTATTGAATTGTATTGTGCCATAAGGGTTCACGCAGTGTAGCATGGTACACCAACATATATTGTATATTTAAAGTATATTCAGTACATATATAAATAAATATATTTCGCATTTTTTTTTTTTTTTTTTTTTTTTTATAAATACAGGTATATCATTTTGACCTGATCATTTTAAAAGTAGCTAACAAGCCGAGAAAGTGTGGCCACCCCTGGTCTAGACTTTTGAAAATGTACAGACTAAAATAAGGTTAAATATTTCTTACTAAATAGCCAAGAGGGTGAGTGTATGCCTGTTGGAGTATTTGTACTACCATTGCTACTGCTACAATCATTTACAACTGATCCTACTACTGGGTGTTACTGCAGCCTGGACCCGGAGACTTTCTGTGGCCTCGATGTCCTGACCGAGCTGGACCTGTCCCACAACCTGCTAACAAGTCTCCCCACGCAGCTCTTCAGAAGGCCGAATAATCTACAGGTACACCCCACAAAGTCCCTGGGGATATTCTGGAGGATTCCACAAAATGTGCAAGGCTTTCAATATTTATTAGGACCACGTATCAAAACATTTTTAATTAAAAAAAAAGATAGGTTAACTGGCTAAAACTGAATATTAGGAAACATGTTTACGTAATCTTATGTTTACCTGAAGTTCCCATCTAATTCTTCAATGTTTGAAATACAACCTTATTAAAAAAAAAAACATTTGTATTGGAGTTCATTAGAATGTTATATCATATATGTAGTTATACGTGGACCAAAATGGTTTCCACACAAAAGAAAATAAATCGTGTTAACGGTGTAAAAGTGTAAACCTGGCTGCACAATCGCTAAAAGTTATTATTAATCCATTAACCTGACCCAGTCTGGTCTCATTAGGTGCTGAGCCTGCAGGAAAACCCCTGGAATTGTTCCTGTCCACTGATGAGCAGCTTTGGAGAGGTCAAAGCAGCCGGAGTCAACATCGGTAATAATGTTCCTTTCTGCACTTTAAAAGTTTAAGTAATATAGACGACATGTGACCCTCATCTAGACTGGTTCAGAATTCTTAGATGGCATACTTATATTTAAGGTCTGATATGATCCGAGGACATTCATCCCCTCAACGCTTAACGGTGCCTCTTTCACAGTTTCCCAACTTATTAAACTGATTCTGTGCATAGGAGACGACGGTTCCGATAATACTTTTAATTCAATTCTCCTAGAAGGTGGTACAAGACGTCCATTTAATCTCTCTGTCTCCCTCAGCATGTTTTACCTTGTGCTGCAGCAGCTTTTATGTTAATCCAACGGCATTCAAATCAGACTTGTGCCATGTTGGATGTGTTATGGAAATCTTACTAGGTCCCACCCATCAAAGCAGCCAGGGGTGCTTTTTTGGACATGAATAATTGCTGTCAGATTAAACGTTTGAAAGGGGAAGATGGTGAGGCAGCAAAGTGAATGCTAATTAATTAATTAATTAATTAATTAATTAATTAATAATGTCTGTGTGGCTCTACAGGAGGACTACAAGTCACCTGTGCTTCTCCAGAAAAGCAGGCCGGAAGTGATCTGTTGCAGGCTAAAGCTCTGTGTTTCTTCACTACACCGAAACCACCAAAACCAGTCGACACACAAAAGCTTTGCGACTCATCCACTGTGCTGAAGACCACAGCGACATCAAGCCAGAACAACAACATCAACAAAGGTACGATTAAGTTGATGTGGGTATTTTACCCATTGTCTTATTTCTTTCACTTTTCTTATATTACATATGTGGAGGCCCAAATAGAACATAACACGTTTAACAGACCGGCCTCTCCTCCCTATCTCCATCCTGCAACCCCAACTAGACCAGAAACCTGTGTTCGGCAGCACGTGGAGTTTCACAGCATGTGTTGCAGCCTTGGCACTATGCACCTCCATGCTCATCCTATGCGGCATAAAGGGGCCTTCCTGGTACAAGCTCTTCCACAACTACCGTCATCGCCGACTCCGCCAAGAGGAGGACGAGGACGAGGAAGACGTTGTGTCAACAGTCTTCTCAGAGACAGGGAGATACCTGCACCATCAGACATTCACCTTCAAGGAAGAGAATGGGGAGATAGAAGAAGAAGAGGAGGAGGAGGAGGAGGAGGAGGATGGGTATTTTGAGGATCCATACATCAAGAGAGAAGATTGACATGCTGGAGAGTAGACTTCAGCAGAACCATGAAGGAGCAAACAGCAGCTGTGGAGGAGGCGATCATCACAAAAGGAAAACCTGTGTACTTTTAAAACTAGGCTCTAGGGGAGCTGCTGCATGGCACCAAAATAATATTTCTTCTAGATGGGATTTGAAGATTATACATCGCCTTAGGTAGATAACCTGACAGACACATCAAATCATTTAACTATGTATGTTCTAAGCACTTTGTTAGTATCATCATTCTAGGGGTCGCTAAAATGTTGTCCTTAGATTTGTGGACTGTTTCTAATATAACTATAACATTAGAGGCCTCCGTTTCTGGGTGACAAATACATGTAACATGTAAAGGGCCCACTCATACTTTGACATAAAGAGAGAACATTGTTGGGCCTTCACTCTACACACCGCAACCAGCTTGCTTGCATGGCACCAGTGGGGCAAGAAGTCTTCGAAACCTGACTTAAGTTAAAGTATGTGAGAAAATGTACTTAAAGTATCAAAAGTAAAAGTGTTGATTGTGCAGTGAAATGTTCCACGTCATTGTTTTACTATTATATATATATATATATATATATATATATATGATGTTTCTGGATGATTATTACTGCTGCATTACTTTCTTCTGCTTCAGTCAGTTTGGGCAATTTGACGTGCACATGCTTTGCTCTTAAAGCTGCACTCACAACCAATTAAAGATTACCATATAAATATGTGGATTCATGTAACATAATCGGATCAAATCGTTGTTTTCCTGACAGACGTGACATCAAAACTATTGATAATTTATTGATAAATCATTAAAAGCTTATTAATAATCTTCTATTCTATCACCATTTTTATTTCAAGAATCATCATTGGCTATGTCTTTTTGTAAAAAACCAACAATAAACACAAGTTTAAGAACAGGATTTCCCAACAACCTAGTGATCTCAGTAACCCTTATTAAACGTCCACCATGTACTCACTCTCTCCTCTCAGTGAAGATGCTATCAATGCTTTCAGCCTCGCTGTCATTGTGGGCTTTCAGCTGGGAGGGAAGAGAGGAGACGCAGAATCAGCCAGCTGAATCACATCTTTGATTTAACTTTTTCTTTTTTTTTTTAAAAGCAGGTGGTGTCAGAAAAAGTTACCATAATCGCTTAAATAGTGTACTTACAACGTTGTAGTCGTTGATCATTTCCTCCATCTCTGTGTTGGTGTTGAGCTTGTCCACCAGCTGGGAATACAGACAAAATACAAACGATGAAGCTACATATCAGAAGGATTCTTCAAGTGTTAAATGAGGCTTGCATAGTCCATTGTAAAGCATTCAAGACTTTTCAAACACCTTCTATTATACCAGACACTTGTGCTTTTGAAGTACACCTCTAATATTCAAATGATGCTTTGTTAAACTAAACACTAACTTAACTACAACAATATTTTAGACCATTTAGCTGCTGAGCTGGGGGGATTTATTTCCTGTCTCATACGTTTGAGCTAATCTACTGGTGTTTGCTTTAGTTTTACACTCACTGTAGGTTAGTATTAAAAGCTTCAGCTCGAGACATAAAGTGTAAGAATATTTGTTCTGAAATTGTTTTGATAATTGTTCATCTTGTAATATCCAGGATATAGGAACTGGATATTATTTTCCGATGGTTACAGATTGAATATAAATTATAGACAATTGCTACAACTTTACAGCTATTCACCATGTTGTAGTCAGCAAGCTGGCCTTGAAAATCCTTAATCTCTGCAGCCAGGCCTTCGGCTCTGAAGGGGAAAGACAAACAACAGAGGGTTAGTCATTTGGGATTGCCATTATGCGATTGTTCATTATATCATTAATTCATTCCATCATTTATCATCTATTACAAGACAATTGGTAATAATACAGCATATACAGACTTTTGTCATTCGTCAACTTCTTTTCTTGACAAGAGAAGAGCTATCTGTTTTTCTGTGTAATGGCACAGATTGTATTTTTCTCACACGGCATGCATTTTAGTAGAATTTTTTTTTTTTTCTGTCTTTTAAATTAGGTTCGATTTTTACTTTTCAACTGAGTTCATGGTTCAGTGAAGTTCACAAACATGTCCTTGTTTCACGTATGAGAGTATCTTCTTGTGTTTTTGAACATTTAAAAAAAGGCAGTGGAATGCAGTAGGGTTTAATAAAAAATGAATAATAAAACAGGAGAACATGTACAAAATGTACAGTGTCAGCACTAACTACTTACCTCTTCTCGTAAGAGAGATGAACAGAATTCTCCTGGTTGTAGTTGTCAATCTCTTTGTGCAGTTTGCTGGTCTCTGTGGTTAACTCGTTGATTTTACTCCTAACGGCATGACAACAGAAACATTCACTTTGAAACGGAAATATTGACCAGTGTGTACGAACATTATGTTTGACGAAAGGTTGTCCTGCTGGAAACACCTGCTGCTTAGTCTAAAGTAATAATGGCTTAACATTTTTTACTCAACAATTTACCTGGTGATAGTAGGACTAAAAGTTGCATTTGTTACCTAAGAAGACCCAAGTAGTAAGACTTATCCAGAATCTGTCTCTGAGGCCCTTTTGGGGATGGAAGGAAGGAGGTGGTGGAGAGAAAGAGAGGTGAGACTTCAACACGGCTCACAGTGGCTCAAGGTGTGTGCCCGCACATTAAACCATGAAAATACAAATCTATCTTGTCAGCTGACGACACTTCAGACTTACCTTTCATGCCAGTCTTCATACCACTGAGCCCCTGTTGGGTCACAGGCCTGTCAGTCACTTTGATCTGCGCTGACAGGACTCCAGGGGTGGCGATGGGGATGCCGCCCCTCATGCCAGGATGACCACTTGTACCTGGAACCATCTGGATTGAAAAGCAAAGAATACGACTCTATACAGTTCTGTACTAGCTCATTTGAAGAAAGAATTGTCGTTAAAAGTTACTGTTGGTTACCAACACTGCAAAAAGCCGGTTCGATATGCTGACGTAATAAAATGCTGTCTTCGTAAATCAGATGCTAGCTACATCCAGATCACAGATGCAAGCACACGCTTACTTTGCACTAACAGCGGTTTGTTTGAGAGTTGCATTTGCTAACAGGTAAACAACATCGATGAGAATGTGGTTGTGCCAGAAAGAAGGTGTCTTGTTAAGTCAGCAAAGAGCTTTGGCTTTTATGTTTCCCTACAATGACAATCATGGAGAAAGTTAAAAAAGCTGGCCATGTGGTCACTGACGGTGTTGGATAGCAGTTGTATTTGTAGCATGCTACATAGTGAGGTCAAAAAGAGACGAGAGAAAAAGACAACAGAAAAATGAAGCTGCAATAAGCACTCCTCTGTGGAGGCGAGGTGTGCAAATGGTATCGTTTTCCTCTCCAGGCAGTGCCTTTGCTACGCATTAAAACTAGAACTCAATCAATCAATTGTATTTATCACATGTAATCATATAAGGTACAATTTGTGCATTAAAAAGTATCATGAGTTTGTACGCAATGATTTAAAACAACTAAGTTTAACCAAATACATTTTTAAAAAGTCTGTTTTATAAAATAAAAAACAATCGATATCCACTTTTCTGAGACAATATATATGTGGTCAAGAACAGATTACACTTAGTCTACCATGGGGAATTTGCGCTCACATGCGTAGTTTGGCATATAAAATTGACCTAAGATATAACAAAATGGTCATCAGATGCCAGGGCACGGGACAATTTTGTGCTTTGCTATTCTAGTTGATATGATGCTGTGACTTTAGCAAAGTATCTCTGAGTTAAAACAAATCCCAGCTGCAGTTGACTTACCCCAGTTGCGACACGGATAGCTGTAGGAGGAGGTCGGACGGCCGTTGGGGGTCTTCCAGCACTGGGGACCGCAGATCCACTGCGGCTTGATGGGCGGCCAATGCTGGAGGGAGGCCGCTGACTCGCCATGATGCCTAAAGCCAGTGAGCAAATCACATATTTGTTGCGAATGGGTGGAAACAAAATTATACAGCCTAGTGGCGCTGCTATAGCTCAATGCTTGTTAATATGTTTGCTTGGTGACAGCAGCCAAGACGACAGTTTAAGCTTCCCGGAGCAGACATTTGCCCAAGACACAGCACTGTATCTTCCACCCCTCCCCACTCCGCCCACACGTGATTAGCTTTTACTTGGCTTTAGTATTGGGAATTAGGGCTCTTTGTAGAGAGCTGGAACTTATGCCTCTGCTCCTTTCCGGGAGCTGTTTGTTGTTCCTTTTTTGTTTCAGTTATGGGAAAAAGTAAATTAATTATAATAGTCTGCACCGATCAACAAGTGACCCCATCTCTCTCTCAATTCCTCTGTCTGTCTTCCACTTTTTAAAAAATTAAAAAATCACTTCTCTGGTGCTTTCCAAGTGCAGGAGTGAAAAAAGAATGACAAAAATGAAATATGTTAAGGTTTAACTGATTTTGTTCTGGTTACACAAATCCCATATCCTAGAAAAATTGCCTGCACACTGACCAACAAAAGTAGAAGGGTCTCTTCAGATGCAAAAGGGCAATGGTCCTTTGACCAAAACGTTCATTTTTATACCACATTTTGTCACTTTGTGTCATTTCAAATTTTTTTGTCTGTGTGCAGACAATGTTTCTATAATATGGGACTGTGGATTTTGGCAACACTCACCTGACCATCTTTTGAGACGCCTGGTTTCAGGAGCACAAACACTTTCACAATTCTTTCACTGTTTTTTAAGACAGTATGTGCGTGTAAGCAAACACACATTTAAAAGGATGAAAGCTAACAATAAAAACCAGGATGCCCATTAAAAGAGTTTCCGATAGCTTAATGACCAAATATTTTGCCGTATTGAATTTATAGTTAGCGACCGACAGCATTAGCGTTAGCTATGTAGGCCAACGTTCACCTTATCTGTAAGAATTATTGTAACGTGAACTATAGCTCAACTCACTTCGGTCGCTTTCAATTTGATGCATGTTAGTGATTTTGTTTCCCAAAACATGATTAGCCAAAGTTAAAATAACTTTAGCGTTAGCTCGTTGCCACGGACTAGCATAGGTAAACTAGCAAGTGCTTCTTACCTTAAACTGAACTCCTTCTCGGTTTTCTGCGTCGACAGTAAATGTCTCTAATTTCCAACCGAAACGGCTGTTTACTAGTAGGAGTTTACTTGAGAGGAAAATGTCAACAAACTGTTGAAGCTCAAAGTTAAAACGCAAGCTTGCGTTAGCTAGAAAGTCAGCAACTCGAGATGATGTTGACGTTACCCTAGTAACCTTCTTCTTCTCTGGAAGTTAAGCAGACTAGTAACCTAGTTGAAAAGTGTGCTGCTGCCCCGCACCGTCCAACAGCGGAATCGCCCACAGCCCGGCCGGTGGATAATATTCTGCGGAGTTCTTAATGTCACAGAACAGGGAGGTTTTCTCTTTTGTCACAGTTGATTTGCAAGATGTATTCCTGTACCCATAATTTAAAGAGGTAACAATGAAGAGGACCATAGTATGAGTAACATATTTTTTTGTTTCTATCGATGACATACAGTACATGCTACAGCATTTAGCCGAGACCAATGTTATTCACATGGCCTATTGTTTTACGTTGTCCATGGAGGGTGGTGAATTTAAGGTGTATAGTTGGTATATTTTATAAAAAAAATTATAAAAAATAAATAAATAATAATAATAATCGTTGAGTGGATTTCCGGACATTGCATTTATGCGGATCAACGTTAGTTTTTAAAACGGGCCTTTCATTAGGAAGTGTTTTCACTCTTTCATTTTGAAATAGCTGTGTTTAAAACTAGAACAATCTCAAAAGCTTTGAAGAGGGATAGGTCAAACACATTAAGTTGAAGTGACAATTGTCCAGACACATAAACTCAGTGGCAACTCATTCTAGTTTAGTCCCAGCTATAGTAAACTCAGCTTTTTTTTTTTTTTTTTTTTAATTCGACCAGAAACTGCGTGAACAATTCAAATCATTTTGCAAGTGTGGATCACCCCCATCACCCCACAGATGCCACGCACGCATTAGTGGGGTGCTGCAATAGTATGGAAAATGGCGATATCCTTCCATCTGCCCATTGCGTGGAAGTTCCTGACGCACGAAAGCTATCACCTCATCCAAATCAGTAGCCTATGTTTTTTTTTTCTTCTGAATTGGCCCAATTCACAGCAATGTGTCTTTAAAGTCCGGATGCCGAATATGGTGATTTTGGGCTTATATTTCAAGGCATAATACCCTCCAAGCCATGGGGTTTATTCTCTTAAATCTATGACATTATATTCTCAGAGAATATATTTCTTGTAAATGTGTGAGTTTTTTTCTCGTACATTTAAGACTTTGATCTCAGAGAATATCAAAGTTTTTTTCCCCAATAAATTTACGACTTCAATCTTGGAAATTATATATATATTTTTTCTGGGAACATTACTCCCCTTATACAGATATAATGGACAAATAACTTTTTCAAATAGACGTGCTAACATTGTCAACTAAACTGCATCTCCTAACTTTTGTTATTTCTTTACATTTCTAAAATTGTCTGGAAAAGAAGAAAGGCAAACACACAACAATGAGAGTTTTAGTCCATTTTTATTTCATGTTCAATAATCACATCACTAATCAACAAGTAATCACAATACACACTTTTTTCCAAACCAAAAAATAAAATTCAAATTAATGGAGAAAAAAAAAAACAAAAACAAAAAAAAACAACGAGGAGGTTCTGCAAATGACATAGTAAGTCTACCTAACACATCCCATTGTTGTTTTTTCAGCATGCTCTGCAGGTACAGTAGGTGTTTATTAGCTAGTGTTACTCTTGCATGAGTGCAGTGGCGGTAGATGAAGCTCTACAACGCTCCTTGGATAGAATACTGAGGAGCATCTATTACACAAGCAAAACCTGAAAACTACAGTTAGTTAACCTTAGACAAGGATGTGTTAGGGTCTCGGTGTGTGCGACTCTCCTCGGCAGGTCGATGCTTGTTGAGTGCCATATGTAGCAGCCAATATGTTTGATATGCAGTACTCCCAAATTACAGGCCTACACATCGACCTCTACACTTAGTGCCTGCTTGAACAACAAATTCTCTTTGCCCACTGTTGTCTACAGTGTCATGTGTTTCAGGTGCATTAGCTTCAGTCCGCTTGGTTCTTTTATCATATGAACCCGCAGAGGTCACTGTGTCCTGAATGAGAAGTTTACTAGGTAGTCCGAACATTATTCTTATCTTAAGACTGGGTTGTGCCTCACGGCATGATTTAATGGTGTGTACGCAGAATTGGGCACTACAAATGAAAATGTCTTGACATAATTGTTGCCAGTTCAAAATCAACAGTGTATGATGAGATTATAAGCAGATTGTATGAAATTTTAAAGAATTTCTAAGTGTTTTTTGGGGGGGGGTTCAAATGTCGCTGTGCACATCCGCGGAGAATCTCCAGGACACAGTTTGTGAAACTGGCTGTCACAAATCAAAAGTATAATCCCTTCAACCATGAGAGCACAACTACCACGAGGCTACAGGAACACAACGATAAATACATATACAAAAGTGTTGTGTCTTCAGTCCAATATATCTCAAAAGACATTATTTCACTTCAGTGGCCCCTTTCTAGTGAAAAAGGCAGACTTTTTCAATTTTTCAGACTAATAATCAGAATAATAGTCATGATAAAACACTTTCCTCCCCTTTAGAACCATTAAAGGTACATGGATTTAAAAGCTGTTTTGAACAAACCTTAAAAAGCCCTACCCACCACACCCCCCTGTTGCTGTTGTCATACTGTCTTTTTGTTTTATTTTTTGGGCCATAAAGAGTGCATCAGCAATAAAATATCTATATACATCCGTGTGCAATCTCATAATTAGTGGTAAGTAAAAACTCTGGGGTTAAAACAAAGCTAAATCATGGTTGTGGACAGGCACAAGGAAAAATGTATCTATGCGACAGCCGTGGCACAAACAAAGCAATTGAACTATTTGATGACAGCTGCTCTTTCAGCAGCACTCGATCCTCAACTGGCAGTAAAGAACTCCAACATCTGCGTGTGAAACTTTCAGAAGACATTAATTAGAAGTTATTTGCTATTTTGTAAAATTAAAAAAAATTTTAAAAAAGAAGAAGGAAAACAGGATCTTTCGTAAAAGGCTTTGTTTTCTTATATAACATTTTAAAGGGATTCTAACATAAAACTGAATAATGACTGGATCTGAGTTGAACTGTGGTTCATGGTTGAATAGCAGCAGGAAAATGAGGGCACTGTAATTCAGTTTATTGCTCTATTCATGTCATCACGCAAAATCTCATTCATAATTAAGCCATTTAGGATCACTTGTTCAGAGAGGGGTATTTTAACTGTTAATTAAATACAAACACTCCGTCACAGCGAGCCCTCTTTGATATATGAAAGCATGGTGCAATATAGTTCAGTGAAAGCTTCTTCACAAATCATTGCTTAAGTGACAATTTGAATGGGAAAACTCTGGAGTGTTTTTGTAGTTTCATATTGTCTCTAGGGGGCAGTCAATGGAGCTTTGGTCTTAAAACTTAATATTAAAAAAATATATTATATCACATGCCTTTCATGACTCGGAAGAATTGTAATGAAGACGGATGCAAACCCAACCAAAAGTGGAAGTCCCTTTCTCCTGTTATACTAGATATGTCTTATAACTAGCGCTTAAAGTTAGCTTCAAATAAGCTGTTTGCTTATTTGTTCGCCTCCAAGTTGCTCCCCCAAAAAATTATGCGGGTTTAAGATGTCCACAAAAGCATGTTTTGTTTTCAGTAGCAAAACTGTTATAGAAAAATTATAAATGCTAACCAGCAAGCGATGTGATGCCTGTAAATAATGAGCGGAATCAATTTTGCTAGGCGAAACCTGATATACCACTGAAATAAAATACTACTTAAAAAAAACCCCGGAACTTTTGTCCCTCCATCTTTGTAGGTTTGAGACATTCAGTCACTGTATACACATCTGCACCGAGTTTGAAACGGTAGAATTAATGATGAGACGAAGAGGTGAAACAACAACCATCAGAAACCAGCTCCTCCTCTTCATTGATGGTAAAAATCTGAATTTGAGTAACAACACATCAACTGTCTAAGACCGCCTCGGAGATATACATATGGTACCAAAACCACAACACTTTGAGTCGTGATGCACAAAGGCTTTCCGCTCTGGGCATGATATTATATAATCTGGCCATGCATTATAAAGGCAATTGGAGGCAACAGTTGAAAACATTGCTACAAGAGAAGAGCATAAAAGCCACATCATGTTCCACTGCCAAGACTCAAACAAGAAAAGTGCCGAACACATATTAGAGATGTTTTTGTATTCAGCAACTGCCAACAACATGCTACCATAACCCTCATAGAAACACCTGAAATTGAACAACAACCATGACTACTACCAGGACAGCTTGATTTACACAATTTCCTTAAAAAAAAACAGCAATACCAGGTTGTCCCTTAACGTTTTATGTCTGTTTTGTCAACTATCATATTCTCTTTGTCTGACCAGTTTTAGGCGCGAGCCTTCGTCATCCTCGTTTACTGTAGATTTCAGGTAAGGACAGGAGGCACATATGTGACACACAGCTCCTTTGACATCTTCCTCATGTCCCTCTGGACTGCATGGTCAGTTAAAGCTTCTCTACTTCGGCGAACTTCCTCAATTGCATTTCAAAAACGTTCAGGTTTCAACAATGTTTTGCCATAAATGCAAAGCACACCTCAAATGCTTCTTTTTCATCCCTTCGAGCAACGCCTCCTTTTCCTCACGTTCTTCCTCCCTCTGAATATCTTCACTGTGTGCCTTGGTTTGCAAAAACCTGTGCGTGTTTCCGAGATTTTCTGAGTGCTATATGAAAAAAAAAAAAACAACGAAGAAAAAAAAAAACAGCCCACTGTATTGCTTGCACAGAAAAAGACGTACAATAAATAAAACAAAACTTGTTTTAAAATCGAGAAACTAGGAGGAAAGAAAGACAACTCGAGAAAGACAGAAATAAGATCCGAGCAGAACACCAAAGCTCATTTTTACACAATTTTGTCACTCGAACACATCATCACAAACACAGAGAATAAAGAGTTAGCTACAGCCTAAAAGGGTTCAAACAGCCTACTTGCTTTCTAGCTTTTTTGTTTGTCAGCTTGTTTATGGTAAGTAATAACGGAGAGAGAGGAAGTGACGAAAGCAGATGAAATACACAATTAATTACTATGATGTTAATGAAGCAGAGAGTGGTTATTGGGAACAAACAGCCCCTAAAGTCACAAGGAAAAGAGAAGCTATGCGTGTGACAGAAGCCATGGGTAAGTCCGAGAGGGTTTCCATGCTGCTCAGTTGATAAATGAAGTGATCGCTGCTTATTTGGTGTGTGGAGGTGAGATGATGCAGGGTACGAGTACACCACCAGGCTGCGGGTAAAGACGATCCGACTGAAACCCACTGATTCCAGGTCGGCCAGCTTTGAGAAGACGCAACTAAACACGTGGGAAAACCTTCCCCTTGTTTCCCTCCACATAGATTCCCACCAAGGCCCAAGCTTAGTCTATAAAGTCACTTCAGCCAAATACAGGGGGGGGGGGCTCAGATGTGAGAGAGGAGGTTGATACTAGAGCAGCAGAACTATTGGATGATTAAAAACATTTGTAATGACAGATTTAAGATAAGAGGGTTTTTTTCAGGGTTTGATGAGGGGTAAGAAAAGTGAAGATCCCTTTAAGGAGCTGCTGTTGTGCCCCTGGACCTCCCCCTGAAGATGCAGCAAGGAGGGGGCAGAGGGGGAGCTGACACAGCCTGCAGAAGCCAACCATTCACTGAGGGAGACACTGCGAGGAGTCGGGTGGTGGTGGTGGTTTTGGTGTAGAGAATGGGATGAACCATGTGGGCGGGGTGTGTTGTCGTCCTGGGTGACGGGGGAGGGGTGGCGGCCAGGTTGATGATGTCGGCGCCGTGGTCCGTGCGAGAGCGAGCATTCTCGCGGAAGTTGAGCTTGAAACACTCAATCTGCAGCAGAAAGGTTGGAAAGAAAAGGGCAGAACAGAGGGGGGAGAGGAGGTAAGGGAGAGAGAAAAAATAGAGATAGGAGAAGAGGAGGGGGAAGAGGTGATATTGTGGGGTGTTGGGGGGTGGAGATGAGGAGGGCAGAGGGATAGTAGAATTAGATGCCTGCAACATAAGAAGTCGAAAGACGATGGTGTGATCAAGGGGCTTTGGACTGCAGACAACATGATGATACAGTACAAACAGAGAGACAGGTTTACACTGACAAAGCACAAAGACAATAAACAGTAAACCACAACACACTGTTGGTACTTTTACTATACAGCATGCAATGTTTCAGAGGTTTCCCGGCTATCGTTTGGTATCATTGGCTTCTCCTGTGCATCTCCTTCTTCCATGTGTTGTTACTTGCGAATCAAACCCTGAACCGACAGCTGTTGAGTCTGACTGACGCACGCACGCACACACACACACACACACACACACAAACAAACAAACAAACAAACAAACAAACAAACAAACTTACTTGTCTCTGGGATGCGTGAGTCCAGAGCTTGGGGCTCCCGGAGGACCTCAGTATCACATGGAGTCCCCTCCTTCAGCCCATTCTCCTGGGCAGCAGGGCTCTCTGTCGGCCCTGGCTCGGAGCCTGGGGCCGTGGTGCCACTCAGTGGGGTCCCATTCCCCTCTGTTGTCTCCTGGGCCCCCTCAGCCTAGAAACACATCGCAGGGCGTGTCAATCGGTGGGGATGGGGATGGAACAATCTGGGTCCAAATCTCATTTTACTACATTTGTTGCCTTTTGTGCGAGACAGGAAGAAGTCCTGTATTTAGTGATTTATAGATAATTCAGGGAGACAGTCTGTAATTGCAAAACGATGGGGAGGCAGATGTCTTGCTAAAAGCATTAAATGATCGGAGCCAGACTAAAGTGGAGGGAGATGGAATTACAAAAAAATAATAACTGGCGTACATAACATTCAAATGATAGAAAAAGCTCATTGTAAATTCAAGCATATCATTTCAAAAAAAGCAGATGCAAAGTGTAAAATGTGTAGAAACCACAAACTATTCTGCATGAGCTAATAATATGAAGTATATATACATATGAGTGTGTGTGTGTATACCTTTTACACTTTGCATCTGCTTTTTTTGATATGATATGCTTGAATTTACAATGAGCTTTTTCTATCATTGAATTCATTTGAATGTTATGTACTCCAGTGCGTGTGTGTGTGTGTAAAATGCTTGAATGCTATTATTCTACCTTGGAGAAAGTAAATGTAAAATGACGACTACTTCTCATAGAAACACAGCAAATGTCAAAACATATCAGGAGAAAATCCAATAGAAACCTGATAAATACCCAATCAAAGAAGGCTGAATGGCTTTATACTTTACACACTCCTGCAGAAGTAAAGAAGTCTGAGATACAGCTGAGTAGACTGACAAACCCTAAATACGTTTCACTCACTTTATGGAAATGGAAACGGAGGATTCGTTTTTCATTTATAAAATCATGTTTCGATCAGTAGAAGGTTGGTGTGCAAGTGTATTTGCTGGGGACTTTTGTCAGCTGCGGATTAATACAGGTGGTGCTCTACTGAGTATTTGGGGCAGCAGGACAGGTTATGTTGGAATGGGTTACTGATGTGTTTTGAATAGTTTTTGGACAACAATGGAGCTCTATGGCACATAGGAATAAGATCTATCAGGCTTTGGATACACACACACAATACTTGTTAGTATTGTTGATTGGGTGTTTTAATATAATGTGTTGATAATAAGAAAAAACTGTAGAATAGTGCCCTGTCTTTTAAACAGTGAAAAAGCACCACTGCTAAACTTCTCTAAGCCTGTAGTCCTAGAATAAAACATGAGCTACTGTATGCATGGTAAAAAAATTCTGTCAAACAAACCCAAATGAACGTTCAAAGCTCTACACACCATTTTTAAAAATAGACTTATCAGAAAGCTATCAAGAAGAAAACAGCTCTCTTTGACAGGTTATTATTATGCAAATGCTATTTTTAGCTGTTCTTATGATTATGCATCTTCGCTAGGTTGGAGGGTGCAGACGATAACTGGGTTTGTAGAACAGTGTGTGAAGATGAGAATATGAGTGATGGGATGGATCCTGCAGAGATCATGAAACACAGATGAGCTGCCACAGGCTGAGGGGACAGGTGACATAATTTCTGATCAATTTGGCCCAAATATTCTTGATTCTAAAAGTTCGTAGGTGACTTAAATCCTTTTCGAAATGTTTGATGTTTTTTTGTATTTTAGAAATCTATGACCATCACGTTAACGTCCTTTCGCTGTATGCCTGTTCTTCTCCCATTCTCTCTCTAAATATGTTGGACAGAGCTGAGCAGAGTTGTGCCCTGCAGGGAGGCATCCAGACGTTTTCACAGCGGAAGGACAAAAGTTCAGGAGAAAGGGAGCAGATTGCAGGTTCAGAGAGTCTGAGATGGTTCAGGATGCGGCAGATGATTTGTGACAGGCTGTCGTCGTCATCTTCATCATCATCGTTTTTGCTGGAAGCCACCAATCATCTTTTAGTTTATGAACACAGTGGTGGAACGAGGAAAGCATGAAAAGCTTAAAACTCCGGAAGTCATAATGCTCCATTAGTCTTAGACAGATATTCACTGAAATAGGAAATTGAAACCAAGCTAAAAAAGCATCTCTGATTGAAACTTTATAGTCTGGCCGTGGAAACCTATTTTGTCAGCTTATCAGATTCTTACTCTGAGCACTGGGGTCCGACATGGACGCACTATTTTGTGCCAGTTAGAACAGCTTTGATTATTTCAGAAGTTATACTCAGATAGAAAAAGGTGATAGGTCACATACCTCTATACACCAATCAGGATTCAGCAACATTTGAATCATAACATAATGACGATGGGTGGGCTGTTTGTACTCTTCTAACTAATTGTTAGCTATTTAGTCGTGAATGTCTTATGTTACAGAGAAATATTAAAGCTTTAAATTGTTCTTTAAAGAGCGGAGCTATTATTTACTTATGACCAGAGGTTCGTAAAACTTTTTCAGACCTGGGATCCAAGTGTGAAATTTTGTCTCTCTTTCTGGGCAGTAGGTCGACTCGTAGGCTAACAAAAACCCTGTAGAATTTACAGCAACATACAAGTACCCATTGGAGAAGTAATGTATAAGTAGGCCCAAAATGAGAAACTGGAATTACTCACTAATTATGCAGCCGTACATGTTTCATATTCATAGCAGGGAGTAAATAATGCCGTAAGGGACTGCCTTCATCCGAATACATTGGCTCAACTGCAATGATGACTATTTGTAGGCAGTCTATCTGTGTTTTCATTTGCTAATGTACTGTGGAACTGGATTTATCTTCATTGCGATTGGCTGGCTCATAAAAATACTTCTGAATTGCAGAAAGATCCCTGATCTGCAGCCATTTCCTGACAAAACAGAGTACCGGTGTGCTCGCAGACTAGAAGATGTCTTCACGCGTGATGCTCTCACCTTGATGTCTCCTCCGCCAGGGGAATGGCTCACGTTGTCCATGGAGCCCACTTTGGACTGAGCCTTTTCCCTGAAGCTCACTTTGTGGGACTCGATCTTCACGACGCCACCGCCTGCAGCACACATGGATAATCAGTCTGATAATTATACACATGCATGCAAGGACACAATCTTAACAATTTCATGAGCATGTGCAAAACAGCTTCTTCGCGGTCTTCTTTACTGGGAACCAGTTCATCTCGTCTTGACACGAATGAGCAAACCTTATGTTCGTATATATCATTCTAAATGTTTGACACCTGTGATAAAGCTATCTAAATGAATGCACTTACTAAATAACCTTTACGAATGACTGTTTTATTTGACTGCGATACATTTTTTTTTTGTACATAGAGACAGAGCATCCAACAGCTTATGAGTCAGATCAAAAGTACATTTCCCAGCTCACCAGGCTTGTGCTTGATGTTGTCCTTGGAGCCGCACTTTGATGTCACCTTGCTCAGATCCACCTTCTTGTTGAGTATCTGCACCTGCCAAATGTCACACAAGCCTTTTTATCACAAGTGTTTAAAACATTGTGCAGCGATATGGGTCCCTTGATTGTTTCATTTTCTAAGGGCTATTTCTTCTTCGGCTCCATTAAAAGCCCCATTTACACCTCGAATTACCACCATCGGGATGAATCACTTGGTGGAACACAAACTGCAAAAAAACAAGAAGAAGTCAAATTGCAACTTCAAGATCATGCTGCGACAAAGTGATGCTGCTGAATTAAGAATTCAGACATATTGCAAAGACGTGCTTGATTCCAGCCTATCCATTTTCTCAATTCATTAAAAAACACGGTAGCACTTTCTATGACTCCCATGTCTATAATGCATTATAAAACATACTTATAACATGTTATATTCTGCTTAAAGCACTGTATAATTAGGATTTAAATAGGATCATAGTGTATTATAATTTCAATAGTTTTAATACATTATAACCATTTTTTACTGCATTGCAAGTTATTTTTAGTGGTCATTGTTTGCTTTAACTAAAGTAAAAATGTATATTACATTTTGTCTGGTGTTCTTCCATAGATTTAATGATATATTTTTCTATTTACTTAAAGCAAGTTGCTTATAATCACATTATAATGCATTATAATCACTGTTATAATGCATACAAAAAGATAATGATGTATTACAACTATGGGAATAAAAAATCACTATGATCCCTATATAAAAAAATGTCTAGCAATTATGAAGCATTATGATACTTCACATTATAAGTTATTATAACACTCTTTATAATATGTTATGATTATTGTCATAAATAATTATGAATATTTATGAGTACTTATAACTATAATTATACAGGGTGGCTATAAACAGATTATTATGCATTATAAGTATGTTTATAATGCATTATATACATGGGTGTATTAAAAGTGTCACCAGAAATACATTTCAATACCTTATGTAGTAAAATCATTTTAGACATGTGCTGTAAAGATGTCCGGATCACCCCGGTGAAGACGGTTAGAAAAAAAGTGCCGAAAACCAAAGAAAAAGTTCAGGACAGGACAGCATCATCTCAAGAAACCCAAATGTGAGAGATCCCAAATGTGCCTGGCTGTGGTGACACTCTCTTCACAGAACCAGACAATCTTTACAGAGACAGAGCCGATCATAGGCCAGCGTCGTTTGTTTGCCTGCCTTTGTTATTCGATTAGGAAGTTAGTGACAAGGCAGGACAACACAGGAGGAGTTTAAGGAAGCAAGGGACTGTGAAGCGGGTTCTGGGGAAGGGCTGGTACATCAGGCTTGCTAGCATGCTGTCAAATATTTCCCTCAACCTCCAAGGGTCCAGACAAGGAGCTACCATGACTTTTTAAAGATCGACCCCTTTTATATAGTGTACAACTTACTTATGCTGGCACTGCCAGGGACTGCAGGCTCTGTTTTTATTTGATTATTTTCCATTTTTAGGAGTAAAAAAAAAAAAAAAGGAGATGAAAATATTATATTTCTTCTTTGCTCTGTTGTTCCTTCTAGCCATTTAATCAAGCCAAATTTGTTTGACTAATTGGCCGATGCATATGCGCTCTGGTTGTAGGCCAGGCAGTACTTACATTCCCTCCACCAGGAACATGCTTCATATTGTCCTTGGAGCCCAAGCGTGAGGCGACGTGGCTGAAGTCCAGCTTTTTGCAGACTATCTGAACCTACATGGACACAGCATAGCAGCAAGAGGGAAGAGGAAAGCAGAGGAAAGCAGAGGAAAGCAAGGGAAGGGAGGGGATGACCCGAGAGGAAGTGAAAGGATAGGTAAGAAAACAGAAGAGAGAAAAAGAAAAGGTAACAAAAGAGGATAAAAAAAAGAAAAGAAAAGGGGACAAGAAGTCACCATCACAGGCAGGGTTAGAAAGGAAAGAACAGAAGGACGGAGCGAGGTTCACCTGGGAAAAATTCGAACACGGCTAAAAACATTTGAACTATCTTAGGTGCGCTTGATATCAACTGCTGGGCAGTTGAGCGATCTGAAAAGCTTGCTTGTGTTGCATTTGAATATTGACAGAAATCCAAAGGGACAGGACCATATTCAAATGCGGCCATGAAGAAAAGCAGAAGCTAGCCAAAACTCTTTTATGGAGCACGCGCATGCAACACAGCATATAAACATCTATGGATTAACGCAGCTTGACAAATCACAAAAAGCAACATTAATACTTTAGTTCAATGACAGGTTAGACTGCGGGATGTTACAAAACACCTCCTGACACAGAAAATGTGGATCCAAGTTAGTAGTTACAATAGTAAAACTCACTGCATGTTTGTCTTTTTCAATAAGACACAGACACACCCGCACTCAATCCACACAGTCACAGGTTTGCTGTGGGCCACAGCTCAGTGCCACAACAGTAATGTCCCTGATCCCAAGTGTCCAACCAGCATGGGTCGCTCATGCAGCCTGCCGATAAAAACTGTCAGCTGTAGCTGTAGTTGTGTTCAAATGGCACATGTACCAACGTCATGAAATGTTATATGGAATGAACCGATACCGATTAGCGCGAGGGTTGACTGATGATCCCCTTTACAGACAGAAAATAGAATTTAAAGGAACAAATGCTTGTCGTGAATACTCACTTTCTCATCTCGTTGGTAAAATACACAGGACCATATTAGTTTGTTGTTTGTTTTACCCTATGGCCACAAACAACACTCACTTATAAGCATGCTGCAATGTTTCCAATTTGGAACAGCCTTGTTTTTCATTCTTTTCAGGACACTCACACATCAACTTGCTTCAGTTATAAAATCCAACACATGATCATCATGTCTGATGTTATGGTTGTTTAAGTTGTGATGTCATTGTGTTTGTAAGTGCATTACCATACAAGTATAATGCAACTTTACATGATCGATGTTGGAGTATTTTCATTGTGGCATAAAGTTAGCTGTGTCAACCTTATCTGTTGAGAAGTATTTGGATGGTGTCTGAATTTAAAGTTATATATTTGAGACTTTCTGCATTATAAAACTGAGCAGTAGCCTGGAAGTAGAGCTTAAAGTAGTAGTAGTAGTAGTAGTAGTAGCTTAAAATTGAGCCATTTTGCAAAACAAGATTAATGCAATCAATGGCTATCCTGAATGGTTTGTGTATTTGTGTTTGAAAATGTGACAGCACAAGATGCTTTTAATACTCAAGTCTGTGGCTCGTCATTTTTAACCTGGTTTTGTGCCCTCGGTAGAGCGGTTTATTAAAGAAACAACAAAAACAATGAAGTGGTGAAAAGAAAATAGCAAATAATGCCTGAACAGAAAAGACAGAGGCAGAAGGGAGAAAAAGAAGAAAAGGTAGGAGGTATGTGGTGATGGTGGGGAGGATGGGGAGGGGACTCACTTTGCCCTGGCTCGTTTCTTTGGAGGCGACGCCCCTGCTCTGAGAGGCAGCTGACACCTGAGGAAACAAGCCCACCCCGGGTCAACAACAACAACACCTCAGAACAACACACAGGAAAATGGGGCGGTGCAGGAGGAGGAGGAGCAAGAAATTATGTATAAGGGGCAGAGGATGAAAAGCAGAAAGAGAAGCTTGAAGAATGGGTAAAATTGTAGTAAGTGAACCTGCAAAGGATTGGCTAAAAGATGTAAAAAAACAAGCAAAGTAACAGAGACCACATCAACAGAGCCAAAGACAGTGAGAAGGAAGATGCAGAAAGAAGCCAGTGAAGTGAATGTACTAACAACTTAGCACATTATGCTAACATGATGATAGCTGGTTATATTTACACTATAGATAATGTGGTACGTATACTCTGGTTATTATTTCAAGAGAAGTGCTCCAGAAAGAAGTTTGAAGAATAGGTGAGGAACATGTTCAATAGGCCTTCAAGCTACATTGCCTGTTAGCTGAGGGAAAAAAGCGAAAACACCCGTGTAGAGGTATGGAAGCTGCAGATGAAGCCACAGGACCTACCTTCCCTCCGCCAGGCTGGTGCTTCATGTTGTCTGTAGAGCCAATCTTAGAGCGGGCGTTACGAATGTCGGGGGCCGGTGCTGTGCTGGGGCGAGCTGTGGTCCTAGAGGTGGTGGTGGTGGTTGAGGGAGCGGCCCGAAGGGTGCGGGGCACCATGGGCTTCTTGTCCGGTACTGTGCCAATGGTGGAGGAGGGTGTGGCCGGTTTGGCTGCTGTGGTTCGAGTGCGCGAGGCAGCGGTGGTGGAAGCAGTGCTGCGGGTGGTGCTGGCGGTTTTGGGCTTGGTAGAGTCGGCTAGGAGACAGAGAGGGATAGTTAGTCAGAGCTTTAGAGTGTTTCATTGCAAAACTAGATATCCATTATTTGAATGGTCCACTTAAGGAGACTGAGATAAAAGGTTAATATTAATAATTCTATGCTACGTTTAAAGCAACCACATACAATCGACAAAAATCAACACACCCCAATGTTTTATGTATCCGTCTCTCTCGAAACTCTCTCTTACTCACATAAACACAGTAAACCCAAAGCCAAACCACAAAGGATCCTGTCCTGTCATTTACAGTCAACCCTCTGACAGATAAGTGACTCGAGAAGGGAAAGTAAGTAAAAAAAAAAAAAAAAAAAAAAAAAAAAGAGAAAAGAAAAGAAATGGGAGAAAAAAAACAGCTAGAAAGCAGGCCAGAGACAAAACGAGAGACAGACCATTACCAGCGACCCTTTAAAAAGCTTACACTTTTCTCTCCTGCTGGTTTGGGTTAATACATTTCAGCATCCTTCAGTTCAGCCTGCTCAGCCACATTGCACTTCAAAATCTGTCAATTCACATTCACTTTCCTATATGTCAGCTTTTTCGTCAGAGTCCTGCATGCTGAACCATGTGTCCTGCTGTCAATCCTCTCTGAGAGTCTTTGATATATCTCCAGCTCCTGTTAAGACATGTTTAATTGAGGAAATCCTCCCGCTGTATCAGCAGGAGCCGCAAACTCCTGTCAACAGCAAGTGGACAGTAATCCTAAGACTGCTGCGGTGAAGCTTTTTAACTCTCCAGTGCCTTTCAGCTATCAAGCCTCTCTCTCTCTCTCTCTCTCTCTCGCTCTCTCTCGCTCTCTCTCTCTCTCTCTCTCTCGCTCTCTCTCTCGCTCTCTCTCTCTCTCGCTCTCTCTACGAGCCTGCCCAGCATTGTAATGCTTGGACAGCGTGTGTTGCAGTGTCACACTCTTGCTGACAGCTCTCCTGTTGCCAAAATGTAAACTAATCTGTCGACAGGAGCGGTAAAGCTGTGACTGTGTAGGAAGAGATGAGGAGAGTGAAAAAGAAAGAGGACATAAATATGTACAGCGTCAAAAGCACAGGGGGAGAGAGATGACTGCAGTGCCAGATCAGAAATGATGGCACCATTTGGAATTTTATTAAATACTAAATTCTACCTACTACTGAGATAATTTCCCTGATTGTGGCTATTTAAAATCTGTCTGTAAAACCTGAAAAAAACCTTCCTCATAGCCACATAGGCTCAATCTGTAAAAAATATAAGAAAAATAACACACACCAAGGGTTGTGATAAGGTGCTGATCACTGAAAGTAAACTTGAGAGTAGGAAAAAAGGTGTCACACACTCTGATTGTTGTTGACCTTGAAGAAGGGCTGACGGCCGAAACGTCATATAAATAAAAGAAGAAATGCAGAGTGCGACACTTTTTTCTTTCAATAA
This sequence comes from Bovichtus diacanthus, assembly GCA_943590825.1. NCBI lineage: Eukaryota > Metazoa > Chordata > Actinopteri > Perciformes > Bovichtidae > Bovichtus > Bovichtus diacanthus. The sequence continues at coordinate 2,506,950 of CALSBV010011267.1, read as the reverse complement.
CTTAATATGATCACTCATTGACTTTCAGCTATATCCTAACAATATGATCGTATTCTGATTGCGTATTTACAAAATATATTTGTCCGGTTAAAATTGAGCACATATCATTAAATTACTATTTTACATTATTAAGCATGTCATTGGGCATAGATTTGCCGCATCCAAAAATATCTTTATGACATTGATATTGATGCCAACCATGTTGCCTAGCTCTATATTCACATATTTCATTCTTCACCTAGTTTATATAACTGACTTACTCGGTCTTGCACCCTTTTATTTGGTCTAAAAATGACAGGGTGAGTCTGGTTTTAGCATAAAACATTTACGCTAAATTGACTTTCCAATCCTTTATTTTCTAACAACTAATTGCACTGTATAGTCCATGTGGCTAATCCATTTGAAATAACAAGGGATAAACAAGTTGAGCTGGCAAATAATCCCTTATTCACTATCATTCCTCCATTGAATCAACGTAGATATTTGAATGATTTATTGGTAGTGCGCACATTTTACTAAGAATAGGAATTACAACCAGACACGTTGCAATTTTTTTTAAATGGTGTCACCTGTCAGAAGGCTTTAGTAAATTCATGACGGCACAGCCTGATACCCACCGCAGGGTCAAAGCATCGTTTAGTATGAATACTGGGCTTCCATAGGAATGCTCACCTTGTGCATGTTAAACGTGTAAACGGGTAAATGTGTATAGGTATGGGTCACGTGACATGTTGTGTTTTTTGTTCCCACTTCGATTTTCATTTGTCTAGGTTTTTTTTAATTGACTCTTCCTCTGCAGAGAGTTTCTGTTACGTTCTTTTACGTTCTGACAAGTGATGGGAGTGCAGTAGTACCTGTAGACGTCTTCATAGTGCCGGGCTTCTTCTCCTCTCCTGGTTTGGAGGCTGAAACACAGATGGTGAGTGCGTAGATGTTGCAAAGGACATGTGAATAAAAGCATAGAGAAAAAAATACTGAGCATCAAAGCCATGCGTGTGTGTGTGTGTGTAGACAAATATCTGTGTATCAGCGTGCTTGTCGTACCCAGTGGCTTTTTGGCTGCAGTGGTAGTAATGGTGCGAGTAGACACCGCTGTGCGCGCTGATGTAGCAGTTTTACTGGCTGCTGTGGTAGCAGTTCCATTTTTGGTGGTAGTAGTGGAGCCTGTTGAGGTGGCAGTGCTGGCCTTTGGCACAAGGGGGCGCCTCTCAGTGGTTGTCTGAGGAGAGAGAGGAAAATAAAAAAACACCGGAGAAAGATTGATGAATAAAGGCAAATATTGTCAAATGTAGTGAGCACTATCATGGGTCATAATACGTCTTCTGTATGTGGGGCTGCTGTCATCAGCTCAGGGAAATGTTCAGTGACTTCACAGGGAATTTCCGGGTCAAAGATAGTTTTGTGTGTAACATGTAGACGCTCCTGGACGATTGCACATTTCATTCAGCAGCATATTTGCCCCTCATAACCCCTACGATGATGTCACGCTCCACATACACCTGAGCCATCCTGTAAGAAGCTGGCCACACTGAACTGAGTCACCCTGCACCCCCCCCCGCGCTGAGAGGCTAAATAAAGGCTGTTAATTCATTGGTTGTGGTGTCACATTGGTCGCAGTTATAAAAAATAAAATAAAATTTAATTAAATTTAAAAAATGGCCACCGGACGAGGGTGACAGAATGCCGATGAGTCTTTTGAGAGCGCAGAGCATGAATAAGTGACATAAAGTAATCATTGACTGAGTAGGACTTACGAACAAAAATGTCGACTTTTAGAGATTTGTCCTTGTCCTTGAAAGCTCAAGAATATACTAAACAGCCAAAAACATAGTCAAAACATTTACTAATACTTTATATCATCAGTTATAAGCTATTAATAGGAACAACAACCCCCTCGGCTGGTGTTTACCCTCCACCACTTTGACATGTGCTCTTCAGATCATCACTTAATAGATTTTTGTCACACTTTGTTAATTACTTAACACCTACAACTGCATACTTATTAGAAAGTTAGAAACTCATGGCCCTTCATTAATGACTTTGTAACGTTTGTTGTTTCAGGTTTATAAAACCATGTGTCGTGCTGTGGTAGGATAAACGGCAACCAAAGGTATCTGCAATACAAAATGTGATATAGTAGCTTATAGCTCGGTAAAGTATTGGTAAATGATACATTTATTAATACAACTAGAAATTAAAAACATAATTTGTAAAGGATGCTTTATTAGATAGTGGTACCTATTTCTGTATGAGTTGTTAGTTCATTAAAGGAAAGGCACTATATGTTTCTGAGGTTGCACTAAATATACAGCTAGTAATTCCGATCCGAGATTCATCAGAGTGTTAGAATACACACTGTGAGTATGTGCATGCTAAAAGGCACTAAGACCAGATGGTCAGGAAACAGACTTTTTGTGAGCCCAAAATGAGTAAGGGCTACACATTTCAACATTGTTTGGTCAGCTCGGTCAGACTTGATCCAAACCCATTAAATGAAGAGTCAACGAAATCTTTGTTCTGTGTGACTGAGCATTTTTGCAGCCTTTTGACGGACGTCCTGACGGATGAAACTTACCTTGGGCCTGACATCACGTGCAGCGGTGGTGGTGGAGGAAGTAGGGCGGCTAGTAGAAGTGGTGGAGGGCCGCTTTGGACCAGCAGCCGCTGTGGATGGTGCCTTGGTTGTGGTTGTTTTTTTGTCTGAGATGGAGGTGGTGGTGGAGGATGCGGGGCGCTTAGTAGGAGTTGAAAGCGAACCACCAGCACTCTGACGCGTTTTAGCAGCACTGCTAAGTTTGGTCGCCCCGGGAGCAGGCTGTGGCGCAGGGCCGAGACATACAGAAGCGATGGGGGCAAAATAAGGAGGGAAAGCAAAGGAAAGAAAAAATAAGGAAAATGGATGATAACGAAAGGGGCAGTTAAGCAGCACAAGCGGCATTATAATAATAAATCATAAAATAAAAATGTAGTAAAATAATAACTAGCATTAGGGTTTCAATGTGATGCTTGAAATAGCTTTGAACCAGGTGTTTTCGTTCCGCACATGTACAGTAGGTTTAAAGAAAGCAGTAGCAGAAGCTTTAGCAGCATAACCTCACCCTTAAAATATAACGTGTGACACAACAGCGGATCATGCTTTATTCCCCAAAATGTTTTCAGCTATAGTCACTCGATTGAGGTGATATCTGAGGATGTTTCTTTTCATACGGTCCATCAATTAATCATTACAAGGGATATGTTAATGATAACATAAATCTAAGAATAAAAGACATTATAATCACTGTAACCATCTTTTTAACCGGGGTGTAAACACTGACCAAATGTGAAACAAAACAAAAAAAAGCATAAAACATCAAAGTGTGTGGATTCATTAAAACCTGATTGCAGTAAAGGATTTGAGTTTCTTCAAATAAAGTGCAAAAAGCAATAAAACTGTGTATTAACCGAAGTGTGTTTTGAGTGCTGGGCGGCTGTAAATTGTTCAGCAGTCTGACAGTCTGGGTCAAGAATCTATTGATGTATATACAAAGTTTATGAATGCTAGATAACAGTATAGTTGTAATCATATATCTCCAGTAGTTTCAAATACATTTATAAACAGTTTTAAACCTGCTGTACAAACAGTTCAAAAATGGATTATAACATACTGTAAGATTTTTTTAAATCGAGCCGATAATTAAATATCTTACTTCTCAAGTAACTTTCCAAAACACCACCCTAACTAAGGCATGACAGCTGAAAAGGTTTGGGAAATAAAGCATGGTATACTGGAAAAAGAGTCGTTAAATGAGGTGTTAAGTGTTGATGGTCTATTGAAGCACACTGCTCCGTACCTCAGTGTGTCCCTTCTTAAAATGAGAGATTTCTTACATAATAACAGGTTGCAGTTCCGATGTGATACTAATGAATCTGTCTGAGCCATGTTTGTTCTCAGTACAGATTCTATGGAGTAAGGAGAACTCCTACCTTGGTCTTCCTGTCTGCACTTGCCAGGTCTCTGCTGAGTGTGGCACTGCTTCCATTAGTTGCAGGTTTAGGTTTTTTGGCCTTCTCTCCTCCGTCTGCCTTTGCAGCCTTGTCCTTCTTGTCATCCTTTTTCTCCACAACCTTTTTGTTGGCCTGCATTTTGTCCTGCTTCTCCACCTTCTTCGTTGGTTTCTCCGCCTTGTCCTCTTTCTCCATCTTCTTGGCTTTGTCTGCGTCCGCAGTTTCTTTGTTGGAGTCTTCCACCTCGGGTGTCGCCTTTGTCTCCGTGTCAGCCTTCTCCTCCAGCTTGACGGGTGTCGGCTGGTGTTCTGGGGTCTTTTCCACCTTGTCCATGTGCTGCTCTTTCTCATTCTTCATCTCCGTTTTCTCAAGCTTCTCAGTGTTTTTGTTCTCCGTTTTTTCTTCCACTTTTTTGTCTACTTTTTCCACATTCTCTGTCTTCTCCACTTTGCTTTCGACTTCTTCTGTCATCTCCACTTTTTCCACTTTCTCTGTCTTCACCAATTTATCCGGTGATTCTTCTACCATGTTCATTTTATCCTGTTTTTCTGCCATCTGCTGCATTGACTCCACTTTTTCTGCCTCCTTCTTTTCTTCCACCTTTTCTGTCTGTTTCTCCATCACCTTCACTTTGTCTGTCTCTATCTCCCCTTTGACTTTTTCTGCCTCTTTCATTTCTTTCTCGTTCTCCTTCTCTTTCACCTTTTCTGTCTCTGTCTGTTTTTCCTTCTCCATCTCTTTCTCCACCTTGGCTGGAGTCTCACTGAATGTGTATTCCACCTTCACGCTCTTCTGATCAGCTTTATCCAGAGGGTCAAACAGGTCCACCTTCTTAAGATTCTCTTCCAGCTTCTCCTCCTTATTCTCTGCCTTCTCCATCATGTCCGATTTTGCTTTAAAAAAAAAAAAAAAAAAAAAGGTAATTTGAATTAGAAATCACAGCAATATATCACAAATAATAGGTCTCTTATACAATTCAAAGTCACTTGCATACATACCTTACATATCTCAGGTGAACCAATAACCATCATGAACTTATTTTCTATTTGTCGGCACACATAGTATAAGCAGCACTCTCAAATGGAATATTAGCTCGGACCACAGACACTGTTCTTTATTCAGAGAACTAAATACATTTTAAGTGAAACTATACTCAGTTCACAGACACTCAAACACACAAAAAGAACTGCAGAGCATTGTCAACTAAATTGATCGAACAAACGCATAATCAAAAGGTCATATTCAGCTCATCCCACCCACTACTCAGGCCTACTTCTGCTCTCTGGGAGGTGATGCAGGTTTTTGTTCACCAAAAAGAAAAAAAAGACAAAGACTAATTGCCTCAAAAAGAGTTTTTTTTCTTACTGCGATAATAGCTTCAAATTCCAGTCAATATACCCCTGCATTTCTGCATCATATGCAACGCTGCTGGTACAGCGTGCTGGCTGTGTTGCCACACGGTAGAGAAAAGAATCTAAGGTCTAAGACTAAGGTCATGTGGCCATTAAAGGGAAATGGTAAAGTGATTTGTTCTGAATACATATACATTTTATTTAAAACGCAGAGGAAAATGTCCTTGACATTCAGTAGGAAAGGACCGCTTTGATTTCACATAACCCCATCAGTCTGTTTCCTGTGCTCCTGCACGGTTCACTGAAGCAATATTTGTACTTGACCAAGTAGAGAATAAAGATTCAACATTCTTCTCGACTTTTGTAGGAGTAACAGGCCAATAGAAATGAGATTCACTAGCCTGTCACGACATCCTCAATCTCATTCATCTTTCCTGTTTCTCCCCATCTGTCCTGATAAACCTTTATTGTCAAGTACCATCTGATAAGGCAGAAATAGCTCATAATGAAAACAGATCTCTTCCTGTTGCCTAGGCTACCATACCAAGCGAGGATGCAAGCAGTTCGGATGGAAAAGTAGGAAAATGTGAGAATAGGACAAAAAACAAAAATCTATCTCTGAAACATCTTAAAAAATGAACTGCACCTAAAAACCTGAAATTATTGCAAAGAACATTTCGTCTCATCAGTATCAATGATCACACACCTGATGAGAAATAAAAACACAGCTAATTTTACTCTCAGGGTACTAAATACAGTATCGCATAACGATACAGGTGGTAACGTCTGTATGAGATATTCCCGACCATTAAGCAAAAGATTGAAATTAGCTGATGAGAGCGCTCCGTGTGTTGTACCAAGTCTAACAAAAAATCAATAGTACTCTTCAGTCTATTTATTTCAGAGTGTAGTTTTTCCTTTCCACTGAGAGCACAGAAGAATTCAGTAGAGCAAGCGGAGTTTGTAAAAGAAGTGGAATATTTCAGACTTGCTTTGTCGATGTGACTAAAGACAACATACTACGAGTCCGGACGATCATGCTGCCCAACCAAAATATCATGCGATAATCAACAAGCCAAAAGAACATATTTCTCTCGTGCTGACTCACTGAATGAAACATTTGCATCATATGACCTCAGGTGATGATGACCTAACAACGGGGTGAGCTGAACCCGGTCGGAGCTACTGACTCCCGCTGTGTCTCAATTTAAGACTGGATCCTCTGCTGCAACATAACGGATTCAGAAGCAGTGCATCCTGTGCAGCCTTCACAATCCACCGCTTGAGCTTCAGTAACTATTGATAGTGCACCATCAAAAAAATAAATGTATTAATTGATTCGTCACTCCTATTATTATTCTTTGAGGATAATCATGCATACAGTTCCCATGACCTGGAGGTTGTGGGGGATGTAAACAGGAAGTAAAATGTTGCCATAGATTTAGTTACTGAGTGAGTTACTATGTGGGCTGCAACTTCAGCGTAATTTTTCTTGAATTCTTAAGCAAATGTATTATTATTTGAGGGATAATCCTCGTAAAGTATTTCAGACTGACACTAAAAAAATATACGCATGATGTACAATTTGGACGTGAATCGCGAAAATCAGGTTCTAAAGGGTTATTTGCCTCCATGAGCTGTGTGTCACAGCCACTGCTGCTGCTCCAACTGCTGAATGTGTTGATAGGTGGGTTAAATCAACGAGCAAAACTACATAACTAAACGTTCCATTCTTTTCAGAACAGCGGCATGCAACTGTCCCTTTCACATCTTGCAGTATCTTTGCTTCTCCCTCTGTGCTTCCCCTCCAGCTCTTCCTTTAAGTAGGTTAGGATTATCCAGGAAGTCAGTCTGTAAATTGTGATGGATGTTTACAACTGGCAGTTTTGGTAATGGATCGACCATTTGCCTTTTTTCGTCTCTTCCTAAGAAATGGGACTAATCGGGAGGTGTATATAAAAAATGTCTGATTATCTGACCTGTGTTTCTTTTTATTTCCACATCTTAGCTATTAAATAGGTGACTACAATTTCATTACCAAGAGGAATGATGGCCAAAATTATGAAAATAGGACCCAAGTTTTATGAAATTGGGATTCATTCACAGCATCACCCTTTTGTGCACTGAAGCCCACACAATGATGATCAAAAGGCTTATTGGCTTTTCCTTTCAGCTTTTATAGCCTCCGATTTCTCTTCCAGGCTGCATTGCCCACTGTACCAAATAGGACATGGGACAAATAAAGAGAAGAAAACAGGGACAACATAAATGAGTGCTGGGTCTTTCATTGGCACATCAGCTTTTCACCAATTCTTGACCTGACTGCACGTTCTTCATCTGCAATGTTGCACAAAAAAGTCAATTTTACAGAAAACAAATCAAGATGTAATTCTCACGCACACTCACTTCACTGGCCTTTCAATTCTCCTTGTTATTTTTGGCAGACTAATCAGAGCAATGACGTCAGAGGACTTACAATTAGGAACATGATGATAAAAGAAAGAGCCAAGACAGAGAGATTGATTCCAATGCTTGAGAGTCAGCGTGGGAAATATTGATTCGCATATTTAGAGGTGAGGGGGTGGACAGAAAGAGAGCAAGTAGAAGGACTAATACAGAGGTGAAAAACAGAAGAACTGGTAAGGAAAAACATGCACGTTCCCTTTCTTATCTGTTCTGTTTTATAGCTCCTTCAGAAAATGGCACCATGCCAATGATGACCTTTAAAAACACAAGGGACTGAAAGAGATGGAAGGAAGACAACACTGGAAGGAAAGGAGGTAACAAGACAAGGGAATTGGGGCATAAGGCTTTGAGCAGAATGAAATGACATTGTTAGCTTACATAACATATAGCGAAGCCAGACCTTGAACAGTCACAGACATCAAACCAAACAGAGTGAACAAATAGGTGACTATATACAAGAAAGAAAGAAAAACTAACCCCAATAAAATGTGACGGCAGTGTGACAACACAAAGGAAAGGGAACAAGAGGGATGAAAGTAAACAAAAACAAAAAAAAACAAGGTCTTTGTTTTCTATACTGTAAACAATGAGAGACTCAGGAGATTAACCTGATCCTCTAATCAGGCCAGAAATCTGATATGTGTCGGAGCTGTGGAAAACCCGGTGGAAAAGGTTCCATTTAAGCAAACAGCAGGAGGTGACACCCAAACTACCCACTCTCACAATCTTTCCTGTGTGACTTTTTCACAGCGCTCTCTTTCTTTCTTTTACTCGTGTTTGCAATGCTCCTTTGTCCATTTTCCATTTTGTTTTATCTTCATCCTGTTTTTAAAAACAAACTTTTTTTTTTATCTTGATAGAGATGTCATCACAGCAGATGGAAAAAAAAATCATTATTTCTCTCCATCTCCGTTTTTACCCAATCCTGCAGCTTCAATTCTTACTAACTAAATGTAGACCTGGTGATTATCTCATCCCTTTGATCAGCACATTCTAGCAACAAATGTGATGAAGACACCACTAAAACCCCAGAACAATGGGGCCAGAGGGAATTAAGGATATTACATGAGCTCAGAGTGTGACCTGTCTGTGGTTGGAATACACAGCAACAAGAAGAGAAAAAGAAAAAAAAAGCAATCATTCACCTCCCTAGAGAGGGACATTAATTATTGACAGGGCATCAGACAGAAGCATCTATCACAGTGTGCCTCGAGGGTGTAGGTTGGTGATGGGGGGGGAGCATTACTGAGGGAAATATTTCATGAGAATATGCTGCTACAGTGGAGGTCAAGCACGGTGTCAGTAATACCTCTCCAAGTGCAGTCATGATAATATGAATTTGCATGTGGTCTGAACCCACCTTCGTATTGCAATAATGTTCTGCAGTGCATCATTGCTCTGCATGGGTGAAAAAGCCCAGCACAGCGCCTGATACGGGTTTTAGTTAGATCTCAACCTGCTGCATTAGTGGAGCTGCTGAGGACCCAGGATGCCCCGGGGTTGCCTACTTCTTAAAATATGGCTGAAGACAGCAGAGAACAATGAGCATCTGGCTGAAGTGAGCTAATTCATTTAAAGGTTTAATTAGCATAATTCTAACACTTACAGCTCATTTAGGGCTGTTAAGCCTGGACTCTCCCGAAGAGCACCGCCTCAACTTTTTCTTCTTGTCCTATTAATATGGTAAAATATGCAGAGTCTACTCTCCTATTAAAAAAACTCTTTAAGATGTCTCATATGTTTTAGAAATGTAGGTTAAATAGGCACGTCTGACATTAGTGGAGTAAGAATTGGGATTTAATCATTTGCATGTGAGACAAGTGCATCTACTTAAGAATGTCTTTGCTTCTTTGTGGGCTAATCTTTTCAGACTTTTTGCATTACACCGACCTATGATGTTTAGTTCATGAAGGTGTTTTCCTCCCCATTGAAGCTACTTAGCTGAAATGCAATTGAAAAAGATAATATTCTTTATCTTTCATAAGGAATCTAAAGCAAATAAGCAGAGGGTCAAATTCAATTCTGACCAAATTAAGTTTACATCCTGAATACACTATTAAGGATTCCTAATTTTAAAGTCTTTATTTGGCTCCTCAACTTACTTATGATGTAAATCAGCTCTTACAGACACTTTCTTATCAAACTTCTTTGCTTCACAACACTTGAAGTTCTCTGGCTGAGTGGAGTTTGTCTGCATTGACAGCATCACTCTCTGTGAAGTAAAAGCTGCACTCCATCACTGCCCTGTGGTAGCACTTCAAACATGGTAGACACTTTAAAGTGGTTGTGAAGAGGTAACAGATTGGAGAGTGGACTTTGTTTAATGTCCGATCTGAAGTGCGACACCCTGTGTGGCTGTCTAATAAAGAATCACTGGCAGGTTATGAGTTATGAGTTACAACAGTCGGCAGTGAAGTTGCTGAACCCTTTGAACCATTGACTGTATTTATGGTTTCCACACCATTTATGTACAGTCATGTCATGTCTTAGTTGGGCAAGCTATATATTGTTATTTTCAGGATTGGTTAGGCTGTGTGAGTGGTACTGTGAGGACACTTTTAAACTGTATTGGACTTTTTTTTTCATGCAATTTTGTACAATTTTGATTTTTTACTTATATGCCCACATGTCAACACACTTTGAGTATATTTGCATAAATAGAGAGAGAGGAGTGGCAGTCAGGGATTTAAGAGCCATGCTGATTGGACACTATGCCATAGTTCTGTCACAAAATGTACTGATATTGTTGAATGTTATGTTTCAGTCGTCTTTCTTTGTCTTATCTTTATTTTCTAAACAATATTACACCACGCCAAATTAAGTTTTCAAATCTAACACTTTTCTTTAAATATTTATCAGTTACTTTCCTAACTATTTATCAGTCACTTTTTGAAATCCACATGAAGCACTCTTCACATCAGCACACATTTAACCCACCTCACAGCACTTATTTAAAACGATAACACGTCAATTTTAAAGTTAGCTAGTTTTTACGGTGAACAATGAGGGCCAAAAAGCATGACCAATCTGTTTTACCTGAATATACTCTGGTCTAGCTCAGCAAAAAAACACAAATACCATGAATCCGTCAGCACGTTAGCGTGTCGTTCACTACCGAGCCGGTGCGAGCAATTTCTGATGGCATTGTAACAATAACAAGACAGATATCTACTGGTTTACTTTCGATACTCACTGGAAAAAGTAAGTTGTGTTCATTCCAGTAGTATGTGTGTGTGAAGTCTGTATATTATAGTTTGATTGAGTTATGATACGAAGAAGAAAAAAAGTGTAATTTTCAAAATGCATCAAGGGGTTAAAAAGGTGTCAAAATCCAAAAGTATACACACATTAATGCAGGAAGACATCTGAATATACAGATGCAAGTTATTCACACAGGAAATAAATGATATGCCTGCATGCAGACAAACAAACAAGTATGGAAACAGATATGCATCAGCAAAAGCAAACATGCCAATATCCCAAAGCCATTTGCTGGCTGCTGCTGTAGAGAACATTCAATTCAATGTGCCCAACGGTACATTATGTGACAATTATCTGCTTGATATCTGTGAGTGAAGGCGGCTGAAAATCTGCCTGAAACCAGGAAATATTACAAAACAGTAAGAATATGGAATGACAGAAGATCTACACACTGACTCCGGGTGTATGTGTATGTGCGTGGGATTTGCTTTGTGTCTGTCGAAATGCAAGCCAATGGAGTGAACTCTGACCTCTTTTGGTTTAACTTCACTAACCCTTTCTTTTCAAACTGGTGGGATCTCTGCTTTGTGCACTGCTTATATTTAGAAACTCTCATTCTAATCTATCCTTCTTTCTCTCTTTTTCATCTTTCTTTCCTTGATCATTCCATCTATGACTTATCCTCTTCTAATCTGCCCATGGTTCACCTAAACCTATACTTCCTGCTCTCCATCATTATACATTCATCTGCATATCTCCCTCCCTTTTTCCTTATTCCTTATTTTATTGATTATCCCACCTAACCCTCTTTCTTCCTTTACAAATCTGCTTATCATTATTTCCCACTACCTCTCTAGAGAGATGGAGCTAAGACAAAGCCATAGTATTTGGCACATTTGCAGGTCTGCATGCAAATAGGCCTGCATGTATTGTCGACACTAGATAAAAATTTGGGGTAAAACTTATCTCCAAAACATGTTTTTTTTCTAGGAACCAAGAAAATAGTTGTGCTTCTTAAGATGTATCCAGTGTGGATAGAAAAGGCAGGAGCAACAAAAATACTTCCATGACATCGGTAAGAAAGGGAACGGATGCATAAATACAACACAAAGCCTGTGGCTGGATGACTCTGCCATGCTCCTGTTTAGAATTCAGGGGGCAGAAAATAAAGACCACTGCCCCTTTAATTTTCCAGCGGCAAGGCTGGCAGCCTCTGCCACACTTGGCTTTGTGGCGGGAGGCGAAAAAACAACCATGGCGTGCGAGCAAGGAGAAAAAGAAAGAGACAAAGGGACAGACGAAAAGAGGAGACAGAAAAAGTGTGAGACAGACACAAAGTCAAATAAAGAGAAACATGGAAGTCATTGTAGAGAGCGCCACCATACTGGGCCGCTCTTCCCAGTCAGTGACCCCATTTTGGCTCAGAGGCATCATTCGACGTGACCGTGACCCGCTTTCAGCCATCTTGGCTCTGCCTGTCTTCAGTGAGAACCTAATGAGCACTCAGAGCAACAGAAAGTCAGAAGAAAAGAGAAAGAGATGGCCTTGTAGACGAACAAAGACAAAGAGACAAAGACAAAGCCTCTATCGTCTATAATGAGCTGTGTCACACTGACCCTGTATCTAAATGTCAGCAGGAGAGTCAGCTACTATGCGACCTCAAGCTGTAAGCTGATTGTACTGCAAACACATATTTGTATGCACATGAACAGACACACTCAGTCGCACATGAAGACAGCCACCTGAGTCCCTAAATGCTATAACTAAGACCTGTTGTCCCTGTATTCAGACACTTTAAATTGATCTCGTCACACATTCTGTACAGTCTGTGGCTGATCTGTATCTCAAATTGGCACGCGGTGTTTGACCAACACAACGAGACAGATACTACCATTGTGGAATGTCAAGTAGCCCGCGGGGGGCTGCTCTGTTGCTGTCGAGTTCTCTCAGCTTTTCAGCTCTCCGTATCTCTCTCGCTGTCTGACACTCCTCCTTCCAGTCTGCCTCAGCAGCTATTCCTAACCCAAAGCCACTTGCAAGCTTAAACCGGGAAAAAAAAAAAGTCTGGTAGTAGACTGCCGGTAAATGAAGGGTTCGAACAATTAATGAACAATCACTGCCTTCATCAATAGACTAATACACCCACAATCTAAACGCATCTACGCAACTGGAGAGCACAAAAAATATATTTTTAATAGTTTCCTCACCATACAGTAGTCCTCAATGATAAGGGTAGTAATGAGTTACTTGATCAATACATCATCTTTCTTATTCAACCTTATTGATTCCCTGCCTGCATGCTGCACCCACTACAACTCTTCAGCATCAAACCCCCTGAATTACATTGTTGGACTGCCACACCTCCTTTTAAGTAGGTGTCACCCTATTTGAAAGGCGGTTTTACGACAGCGTTTTTTTTTTTTTAATGACCAGAATGACTGAAAAGACGAGTCTTTCAATTCATATATTGCATGATCATATTCACAACACCTTTCACAACAGTCTGTGTGAGTTATACATAGCACTATCCTGCATCCTGTGAGCAGAACTGGGGGCAGAACAATTTAACCTACAAGTTCCATTTATCCATATCAGCATGTTTGCCACTCAGACTTTGACAGTTGGTTACCAAGCACAGTTAAAAGGGGGTAACTGCAAACATAAACCTCCACCTACCATCCACTGTGATGAAAGGGTTAGTGCTGGAGTTCAAGCCAAGAATAGTATGGCCACCAGTGGCAAGGTCACCACCAATGTCCCATGTTGATTTGTTGCCAGCTCCAAAGTCTATACCTGCACTAGTGTTGAGTTTAGCATTTGCTTCATTGCCTTCAAACTCAGCATCTTTAGCAATGTCAAATTTGCAAACAGCCAGAACAGAGCTGCTATCCATGCTGCTGAACCCCTTGGAACTGAGGGGCACTGAAAGCACAATGCCAGCTGGCTCCTTCTCTACCTTAAAGCCTTCCACTGGGGCCTCTAGTGGTGACAGAGGGAAGCCAGCATTGCTATCCTTCAGCAGTGGGAATGGGGAGAGGCAAAGGCGGGGCTCAGGTGGGTCTTGCCGCAGGTCGATTTGTGTGGCTCCCGCTGCCGAGAGGGTGGGCGAGGGGGTCTGGGGCTGATCTTCTGCAACTGTAAGCGATCGCTTCATGGAGTGTTGTGAGCGACGTGGACCACCCATGGGTGACACCAGCTGGTCCAGTCCTCCCTCATCTCCAACTGGGTATTTATCAGGCAGCTCTAGACTGGTTGGTACTGACAGGTGGGAACAGTCTGACATTGCACGACGCAAAGCCTTTCTCTGCTGCTGAGCTCGCCCCATAAAACAGGGCTCCAACTCTTCTTCCTCTTCTTCTATCTCTTCCTCCTCGCTGTTGTCCCCTGAAGAGCACTCTTCAGAGAATTCTTGGGCCCCCAGGGATGCCCCGGCTCCAGCCACAACCTCATCACACCTCTTCAAGTGGTTGTCATTGAGAACTCCAATGACGCAGTAGTTAGGGGCCACCTGGGGCATGGCGACCTTTGGGCTGGACTCAGCAAAACTGGAGTGTTTCCATGGTTCAGATGACGAGTCTTCATCTACTGGGGATGCCTCCATCAGTGAGTCTCCCATTGAGTGTGGAAGCATAGCACTAGGGGATGATGACAGCTCCATACGCCTGGCTGGGGATCCAGGAACTGCTGGCAAGGAGACCCTGCTGATACCCCCACATCCCAGGGCAGAGGGTAGTCTGCCTGGAGAAGCTGGGGAGGGAGATGGCGAAGAGGACAGAGGGCTGTCTGGGCTTTCCCCTGCACTGCCTAGTGATGCGTTCCCCAACGAGGTGCTTCCAGAGATGCCCCCAACCTTGCCAGGCACCTTCAGCTCCACATCCATGCTGACCCTGCCAGGCTGCTCGAAGAAGCACAGCTTGTCTTCATCTGTGAGTCCAGTCGGTGACAGAGCCCCACCACCTACCATCAGGCCCCTCGGGGAGCCCATGTCCATGCCTATGGGGGGCTGCCAATCCCAGGTCTGAGCTGGCACTGGGGGCGCCAGGGACGGCACCTTACACAGCTCACTGTACTCTGAGAAAGGAGAGCCAGGCTGCTGATTAGAGAGAGAAGACATGCTGTCTCTCCTTTCTATTCTCTTGCTCCCCCTTTCTTTGTTTCACAGGCTGCCTTTGTCTCAGTCTCAGATGTCTAAAGGTAATTTTCACCACTTCTCTTCCCTTCTCTCCTTTGTTGTCTTGTGCTGTTGTTCCTTTTCGTTCAGTCACTCAGGTGCGCTCTGTGTGTGTGCTTGGAGTCTCTCGTGCTGTGCCTCCGCTCTGAACTCAAACACACACTGAGGGTGAACTGGATGTGTTCCCCTCCTTCTTTCTCTCTCTCTCTCTTTCTTTGGTTCACTCACTCATTATTACAGTAGTCATGTGACCCAGTTGTGGCAGCTGATTGGCTGCTGCCAGTTCCCAGATCCCACCCACTGTGGTGGAGTGAGTAAGCCCCCTCCCCTCTAGTTTTTCTTTCACTGAACATTTTTCTCCCCTCAACCCCTTTCTTTCTCTTTTTTCTGTATCATGGCAAAAAGCACAACGTGTACACAAAAACACGCACACACACAGCTCTGTCTGCTAGAGTGTATTTAAACTCAACACCTTTCCAAACCATACTGCTCCACACATTACATACATGCCCTTAAAGTAATGCAATTTCTGGCTAACATTTATCGCTATCTAACTTGTAACTCACATTTTTTACTTCGCTTCATACACTTTCTCCGTACTTTATTAGCTCCTCTATTTTGTCTGACCCGATTGCTGTGGTTTATGTAAAATAAAAATGCTCTTGTCTCATATCTTAATGTCATCCTGTCATGTTATCCTACTGTCTCTCCAGTAGTGTTTTAAAAAAAAAACAACCTTGTTGAAAACAAGTACATGGTCCTTAGTATAAGGCAGCAGAGACTATTTGTTCTACCATGGTCAGGAGTGAGAAAGGGTCGAATCAGATGAGAGACGGCGACGGAAGACTAAAAAAATAATAGCATGAACCACTGTGTGTGTAAATGTGTGAGAAGATGTGAATTTATTTTTTTTTTTAGTTGCGTGCGTCTTAGAAGAAAGGACAATCTAAGCATGTGTGCATGTGAGAGACGATACGTGCATCTCCCAGCCTTTCCAATGTAAGTGCTCAGTATGAGAGAGAAGAAGAGGGGGAGATGGGAAATAGAGTTGTAGGAGACCAATGAGGGGTAAAGCCTCTGGTAAAGAGACCTTGTTCTCTGTCAGACTGCATCTGGTCACATGTGGAGAATGACACTCCATTACCCCCCCCATATTACCACACTCATATACACACGCTTGGATATTCAAATACAGAGGCTATGCAAAATTCACAAAAACACGCCTGTTCTACACACATTAAAACTTATGTACACAAACAGTGTATCCACTTAGGTTATCGTTCTGCCACGTAAAATGTAAGAAATATTCATGGAAGACAGACATGCTCATACATGCACAAATACAGTCACACACACACACGATTCAGAATGGCTCAGCGGACACCCTGAGTCAAGCCTGTAAGCATTTAACAGGAACTCAGCTTGCCGTGTTGCACAGAAACACTTACAGCTCCATTTCCGTTATTCTGTCTTCCTGGTCGCACCAAAACTGTGATTTCCAAAAACTTGGAAATAATCCAAAACACCATATGTTGTCAAATAGTGGCAAAGGCCTATATTTACCTCAACTGCAGAGAAAAGCAGGGAGTTTTTACAAAACAAAATGCGCTCCTGTTTTAATTTTTGATTCTGTTTGGTGTTGATGCAAACAAAAACTTCCTCCATGTTGACCTCATGTCTTGATTAATTGATTAATCACTATAACTGCATAAGACTAAATCATATTTACGACTCTGGTGCCCTAGATTTGTATTTTTGCGAGAAATACTGTTCTCATTCACTAATTAATTCTAATTGCTTCTACTTTGATCGGTCTTCAGCTACTGTCAATGAAACTTAACCCTTCCTGCACAGATGTTTCACAATAAAAGCCTCAACATCATCATAAGGCACACCCATATCCAAACAATCTTTGCAGGTGCTGGGTAACAATAACCTGCACAAAAAGACGAAAAACATTTTTTATTATATATTTATTATAAAAATGTCTGTATTTGTTAAATTAATTAGACAATTAGACAAGTTAACATTCCTCAAAGTGAGACGGAACTATACTTAAATATAATGTATTAATTGTATTACAGGTGTGCAGCTATCAATATCATTTTATGATTGCACACATCCATCAAAAGGATTATTGCATATAGAAGATGGATCATCTAAGCTGTGTGTGTGTGTGTGTGTGTGTGTGTGTGTGTGTGTGTGTGTGTGT
>CALSBV010011267.1:2460641-2489551 GCA_943590825.1 Bovichtus diacanthus | reverse complement strand
GTGTGTGTGTGTGTGTGTGTGTGTGTGTGTGTGTGTGTGTGTGTGTGCGTCCAGTGCCAGTCAAAATGGCTGGCAGTTAGAGGCGTTCCTTTGGTTGTCGGATTTGATTGAAAGGCTGAACGTCCACAGAAAACAATGATTCCTAACAGGCAGACAGGCAAACAGGGACAGGGCGAGGGATGGCGGGACAGAGGGTGAGCAGGATACAGAGAGATGAGGTCAGAAAGATGGAGGCTGAAGCAGAGAATAGGGATAAGGACTGAGAGTGAAAGTAGGGGTGACAATTGGCCATTTTTGGGAGGAAAAGAGAAGGAGTAGAAAGAAATGATCAGGGCAGCCAGATGAGATGGGAGACAGAAGCAAGAATAATGAGTACAAGCAGGAAAGATCAGAGTGTCTAAGGAGTGAGGAGAAGGAGGTGTAGAAAAAGACAAGAAGGGGAAAAGTGAAGAAAAAGGGCAAAAAGGGACGCAGGAAGTTAGGGTAAACAGGAAAGTTGGACTGGAATGAGGGTGGTGGAGATTTGGTGTGGGTGCACATGTCGTATCCTGACACCATGACGGGACAGGACAAGAGGCAAGAGTGAAGGGTATGATTTTTCTTTCTGGTTTGTCCACTGCATATCTTGTTTTTTGCTTGAGCAAACAAGAGACTTGGTGGTGCTTTAGAGCAGTTGTCAATGAAGTACATTGAATGGTACATCAATACACACATGCATGTGTCCTTTTTAGGGCCATTACATAAATTAAAAAAACATATACAAATCCTACACCTAAACCTTTACTTTGTTTAATACTTATTTCAATCTCAAACCCAATAACATTTTTCCCAACTCTGACGGTTCAACTTAAAGAGGTTCTTCCAAACAATCTTGTTCATTTGGAGTTCTGAAGGTTTACTAAACAAAAGCCCAACTGCAAATGGTTCTTTACACCCAGAAGAAGAATTGCTTCATAAAACACAAAATGAACAAGAGCTTTGTTTTCGTTCCACATTTTACCACTGGAAAAACAGAGTCATGCCAAGTTGGCTTTGGAAACGAGAAAGGTGGAGAGCCACTTTTAAGCAAAAGTAAATATCTCTCTGGCAGCCCATAGACAAAACTGGAAAAAAAAGAAAAAAAAATGTGTAGATATCTAAAGACTCTACAAGACAAAAATAATTTATTTTTGTGTCTAGTCTTGGACCAGATAACTGCTGGGCACACATGAATCAACCCCTGTGTAGTGTTAAAAATGCTAATGGTGTGAAAAAAGAAAATCATTCCATTGAACTGAGAACTCTGTTTAACGTGACAAAGCATTTATATGGTTAAAAATGCAGCGGTCATAGACAGAATGCCTTGAATTAAATGCTCGTGTCCCATTCATTGAGAAACAAAACAGCCATCAATGTGTTCATGACAAGGTAGAGAATATTTAGATCTTTTTTAACTTCACCTTTTAAACAAATACAATCACATTGTGTCTTTTTAATGTCATATCTATAGAGAAATAATATCCATTCTTACCCGATAAGCTGGCATCACTTCTTTTACAGCAAACCATACAGATTACTTCTATTTTCTATTTCTCTCACAACATAGAGGCATAGCAGTAAGATATTGTCTTGTTCCTCATGTGGTGCAGCCAGTTGAACTTTTTATAAGGGCTGAACTGTTGCTTTTTTGTTTTGAAAGCTTTCCATCTGATTTACCATGTTTATGAATGCGCAACATCATGCAGGACAATAAGAGCTCTGTTGTTGTTATGGCAGAACACAGTGAATTGTGGGACTTTGCTTCAGGGATGTGGCATTTTCATCAAGGTGCACGCAGGTTTGGTATTTTGGTGACCCACCATGAGCTTGACTTATAGGTAGTGTGAGGAGATTCACAGCAGGGGGGGGTGTCAGTAACAATCAGGCAGCAGAGCGTAATTTTAGGGTTTGCATGTGTTGTTTTGGGCTAATTTTGTGTTTTTTCCATGTGATGCCTGTTTGACCAGGTCATCTTCAAAAGTTTGGTGAATGACATGTAATGCCTGAAAACAGTGCATGAACATTCCATTATTCCATCAGGTGTGTGGGCAAAAAAGCAAAAACAATATCAAGAAAGCTGTATCTGTAGCCTACTCTTTTTGGAAGCATTCATTTAGCGTATGTTAAATTCTAAGTAAAGTACTGTATGTACACATTTATACCATGGTCACTGCATATTATCAGCCCTGACTAGCTGGCAGGTGTAACTTTAAGTAATTGGACTATAAAACAAGACACCTATGATGGAGGTGAGTGTTTGTAGTTCTAAATGAATGCACTGTAGGTGAGGACAGCAATAGTGATGTTTCGGCTCTACTGTTATTTGTGCTACCAATAATAAAAAATGGATAAATAGCTTTTTAGTGGGAACCATGCCACTACAATGTTGAAATACTAGAATTAGTGCCTCGCAGTTTTATTAGTATTCCCCCGCCAACCAGTCAAGATGCAGTTTAAAATGATTTATGTCCTAAAAGCAATCACTTCATCATTTTGTCCTTTTAGACATTTGTACGGAATTGAAATAATTATCGTATTCATTCTTGAGTTATTGCCAAACACGCACACACATGTTTTGTGAGGTCACTGTGACCTTGACCTATGACCACTAAAGTCTAATCAGCTCCTCCTTGAGTCCAAGTGGACGTTTGTGCCAAATTTGAGGAAATTCCCTCAAGATGTCTCTGAGATATTGCATTCACGAAAAATTCACCTGAAAACAAAATGCCTCCGACCACGGCTGTTGATAAACGTACACTTAGGTCTACCCATTAAGTACATCTCACACAGTATGTGGTCAATGGGTTCAGGAGATCGGAGTTTTCCTTCTTTCTTACCTTAGTCCACCAATCAATCTATTTCAAACAGCTCCTGACAACGCCTACATGTTTGGACACCATTAAAAGGCCGCTTGTGACCACAGTTGGAACGCATGCCTCCGTACAGTCACATCAGCTCCAGCCTGCTCCATTACCCAAGACTACCTGTCTGTCTGCATCACAAAACCCTGATCCCCCCCCCCCCATCACCAAACCACAGAGTCGCTGTCACTTTTACCTATCACACCTTCACAGAAAGACAGGCAGGAAGCTGTGGACAGGCGGATAGTTAGGTAGACGTGCTAGCAGGTTGGTAGACATGCTTGAGGACTGTGTACAGTCTCTGACTCTGTTTGTCGCACCTGTCTCTCTTTTTTGTTTTGTTTTTCATTTAAAATTTATTCTCTCCCTGTCTGCTTGCCTCTTGAAGTACAAAATTGACAGCAGAGTCCCATGGGGACAAACAACCCCCCAAATGGATGACCCCACCCTGTCTGACTGGTTGGCTTGGCTGGCAAAGACACGCATGCACACACGCACGCACGCACGTCTCGTCTCGTCTCGTCGGCCTGGGAGATGTGGCAAAAATGTTAATAAACCAGAAGATACCAATATATGATATAGCATTGATATCTTTACATTTTTGTAATTAAGGTTGTTATGACTGTTCTGCCGTTGTTCTCTGCGCTGTCATTTCTCTGAAGCAGTGCTCAACTCTCCTCTCTTTCCATCTGACTTTTGATACCAAAACATTAGCATGTGATGTTTAAAGACTGTTACTATTGGTTCGAATGTGGTGAAAGTTTTTTATTTTATTTTGCAGTTTCTTATTTTCCATATTAAGAAAGTTTCTATCACAATCAATGCTTTTATAGTGTATATCGCCCAGCCATATTGTCTTTTCTTGTTTCTTACATTTTTCAGCCATTTATATCTGAAACTGCCAGACAGCAAGTCAGCTAAAAAGGTGAGAAATTCAATTTGCTGTGGCTTAAATAAAGGCATTTTTTTCTACATGCTAATTCACACCTGAAAGGCAGAAATAGAGTGGAGTAATGAACACAGGTGTGGAGGGAGAGGAGGATGATCTCAGCAGGGGATGTTGGAGAAAAAGATGATGGAAGGAGACAGAGAGATGTCTATTTATAGCTCAATTGCATCTCCTTCGCAGCCCGCCACAACACCCCCATCCTTGCTAAACAGCCATTGTTTCTACCGTAGCCCCTCTTCCCATTAGTCGCCAAAGCAACTGCCTCCTGCTGCTATGGCAACTGGCTCCTCATCAGTGTGCCGGCTCAATCCACGTGGGGGGGTTGGGGGAAAATAGTTTGGGGGGGTGTTTGGTGGTGATGGTGGGGGTATTGTCGGCAGACTTGGGGGCTAATGGAGGGAGGATGGAAGCTAGTGTGTGTATGTGTGTGTGTGTGTGTGTGTGTGTGTGTGTGTGTGTGTGTGTGTGTTTGTGTGTGTGTGCGAGGAGGAGGAGGTTTATTAATATGCTACAAACCCCGGGGAGGGTATTCCACTAGTCAAATAATTTGCTCAATATATTAATTACAGTTATCAGGCAAGAAAGCAGTTCCTTGCAAACCAGTCTAGCGATAGAGAGATGAATGACGGATGAACGCGGATATTTGTACTTGGCTAATGCACATGATTATGCACAAATAAGTGCGGACACGGAAAAAGACACAAACATACAGTATATGGTACGTACACATGCAGACAATTTGGTCTTGTTTCTTACATATTCAGTCCTAATGTGTGATGAGGCTGTACATCTGAGGGAAACTGACCTATTTGGACGTCGAACAGTTATTTACACGAAATCATGGACTGTATATAAGAAGTAAACATAGTCACCTCAATGCCCCCTATTGGTTTGAGGACTATGGTGTTGAAGCCTCAAGTTTGGCATTTTGGCTGATGCTATATTACTTTTTTGCAACCAGAAGTTACCAGGAGGGTGGACATTTTTAGGCGTCCAAAATATTACAATTAACTTTCACTTTCATTTTATTTACAAAATGAACATCAAGTTGTAGCAATTGAGACTATAAAGGTGTCAGGGAAATATTTACTTTGGTAATAAATGAAGTGAGAAGTAGGGTAATTCTTTCATTGACTTCTATAGAACCGGACTTCTTTTTGCAACGAGTGGAACCGCCGCCTGCTGGATATCAGAGAGAATGCAAGTTTCGGGCCATTCCGCATTGGCTTCACTTTTCAGACCAGGAAGTTGCCGCCTTGTAATGGTACGACCCGTACACACGGAGAGAGGGACTCAATAGCACGACTTAGAGACAGAACGATGATGACGGTAATATACTTTACTGGGTAAAGTAGACAAACAAACATGCAGGGGAAATCCAAAGGCAGAGTCGGGTCACAGAAACAAGGTCGATGCACAGATAGGTCCTCAGCGTAGCAGAACAACAGGTAGGGAGCAGGCGAAATCGGAGTCAGGTCACGGAAACAGGATCGAAGAAGCCGGGGAATCAGGAACACGGGAAACGGGATCAATGCTGGAACTCTTGACATGAAAGTACAAAGACGAACTGGCAACAAGGGACAAGCAACACACAGACTATATACACCAGGAAGTGGGAGGAGACAACGAGACACAGGTGGAGACACTAACGAACAGAGTGGAGACACTAATGAACAGAGTGGAGACAGCTGGGGACAGGAACTAGAAACAGACACAAGAGGGAACATACAGTTAACAAAATAAAACAGGACGTACAAACACAAAACATCTAACGAACGGGACGGGACCTGATAGTGATGATATCCCCCCTCTAGGGACGGCACCTGACGTCCCAGGCAGCTCAGGATGCTGGCGGTGAAAATCTCTGATTAGGGTATGGTCCACGATGTTCTTAGTTGCCACCCACTGTCTCTCTTCTGGACCATACCCCTCCCAGTCCACCAGATACTGACGTCCCCTGCCCCTCTTTCTGACCGCCAGAAGTCGCTTGACCGTGTAGATCTCTCCTCCCTCGAAAAACCGGGGGGGAGGTGGGGGTTTGGTTGCGGGAACCAACCGGTTCTCTCTAACGGGCTTCACTCGGGACACGTGGAAAGTGGGATGCACCTTCATGGAACGTGGCAGCTGCAGTCTCACTGCCATGGGGTTGATAACCCTGGACACCGGAAATGGGCCTACAAAACGTGGAGCCAATTTCCGCGACTCCACCCGCCGAGGAAGGTCCTTGGTGGACAACCACACCCTTTGTCCCGGAACATACGTAGGTGCGGGGACTCTCCTCCTATCGGCCGTCCTCTTGTGGTTGGCGGAGCTGCGGAGGAGCGTCTGCCTGGCCCGACCACCTCCTTCCACCTCCTGGTCTGGAAACAGCGGAGGTTGGTACCCATATGCACACTGGAAGGGAGATAAGCCGGAAGAGGAGACAGGTAGGATGTTGGGGGCATACTCTACCCATAATAGATGTTTATTCCAGGTTGTTGGGTTCTGGGAGATAAGACACCATAGGCACGTCTCCAGCTCCTGGTTCATCCTCTCCGACTGTCCGTTCGACTGGAGGAGATAACCCGAAGTCAGACTGACCTTGGCCCCCAACAGCTCACAAAACTCCTTCCAGAAACGCGAAATGAATTCTCGTGAACTCTCCTGACCATCCTCTCCATGGAAGGCCACCAGAAGCGTTGCCGGATGACGAATAACGTTCTCGCAGCTCCAGGATGGCAGGAAACAAGGGAAGTGTGAGCCCAGTGGATCACCTTCGGGCACAAATGCTCAGGCACAAACAAACGGTTGTTGGGAACCCCCTCAGGCACTTGAATCTCCCTGATGGCCCTTTTTACCTCCTCCTCAATTCCCTAGGTTACTGCGCCTATCACCCGAGAAGGAGGCAGTACGAATGATGAAGCTCTGGGGTTGGGGTCGGGATCAAAAAGGCAGGACAATGAGTCAGCCTTAATGTTCTTCGACCCCGGCCGATAGGTCAGGGTAAAATCAAATCGGGTAAAAAACAAGGCCCAACGGGCCTGCCGGGAATTCAGTCTTTTGGCTGACTGAATGTATTGAAGGTTCTTGTGGTCAGTAAGAACCAGGAACGGCTGCTTGGCTGCCTCCAACCAGTGTCGCCACTCCTCAACTGCCACCTTGATGGCGAGTAGCTCCCTATTGCCAACATCGTAGTTCCTCTCCGCTGGTGATAGTTTCTTTGACAAAAATGCACAAGGGTGCAGTTTGTTGTCCAAAACGGAACGTTGGGAAAGGAGCGGCCCCAGTCCTATATCCGAAGCGTCAACCTCCACCAGGAATTGTCGCTGAGGGTCAGGTAGGGTCAGGATGGGGGCTGAAGCGAAACTCCTCTTGAGTTGTAGAAATGCCTTCTCCACACTCTCATTCCAACAGAAAAGTACCGATGGGGATGTTAGGGCATGTAGGGGTGCTGCGACAGTGCTATAGTTCCTTATGAACCTGCGATAGAAGTTAGCGAACCCCAAAAACCTTTGGACCAGTTTTCGACTAGTGGGGACAGGCCACTGAGTGACCGCACTAACCTTCGCTTCATCCATCTGGATACTGTCCTCCGAAATGATGAAGCCCAAAAAAGAGACAGTCTTCACGTGAAACACACACTTCTCAGCTTTCACGAACAGCAGATTGTCGAGTGGACTCTGAAGTACCTGGCTGATGTGTTGAACATGAGTCTTCTCATCTGGTGAGAAAATGAGAATGTCGTCCAGGTATACAAAAACAGAACGGTTTAGCATGTCTCGAAGGACGTCATTTACCAGTGCCTGGAAAACAGCCGGGGCGTTGGTCAACCCAAACGGCATGACCAGATACTCGTAGTGACCACTGGGAGTGTTAAATGCTGTCTTCCATTCCTCCCCCTCCCTTATCCTCACCAAATGATATGTGTTGCGCAAGTCAAGTTTGGTGAATACCTTGGCTCCCTGTAACAGTTCAAATGCCGAAGATATGAGTGGGAGGGGATACCAATTCTTCACCGTGATTTTATTTAAGCCGCGATAATCAATGTAAGGTCGGAGGGTCTTATCCTTCTTCTCTACAAAAAAGAACCCCGCTCCAGCGGGTGAAGAGGAAGGACGAATTATCCCGGCCTCCAAAGCTCCCTTGATGTATTCCCTCATTGTCTCCCTTTCAGGAGCGGATAGGGAATACAAATGACCCTTGGGGGGTGTAGTCCCCAGAAGAAGGTCGACCGGGCAGTCGTAGTCACGATGAGGGGGTAGGGCCCTAGCCCGAGTCTTATTGAAGACCTCCTTAAGTGCCAAGTAACATGCCGGAACCTTGGCCAAATCCGGAATATCCCTCTCCGGGCTCTCTCTGGTCCCCCCATCAAAAGAGGTAATCCCCAGATCACGCTTCACACTGGTCGGGAAACACGTGGTGGGACACATCTGGTGCCATCCCAGTATCTCTCCGCTGGACCAGTCTACATGCGGGTTGTGCTGGACGAGCCATGGAAACCCCAGAATTAGCGGGTGTGAAGGAGAGTTAAACACATGAAAACTCATCTCTTCTGAATGCCCATCTTCCATGACCAACTGGACCGGGTGAGTGGTGTGGGAGACCCGGCACAGTAGCCGGTCATCCAGAGCCCTGGCTTCCAACACCTCGGGTAGTGGATGTACGCTCAAACCCATTCTCCTCGCCAGTCCCTCATCCATAAAACTCTCGTCCGCCCCAGAGTCGATAAGTGCAGGATGGAGAATGGATTTGCATGAGGAGATGTGTCTGGCAGGTGTCAAAGTGTGAGAGGGTCTTCCCTTGTTTGTAGTTCGGCTCACCAGTGCCCACTTTACTGGTGAGCCTAGTCTTTTAATGGACATCCAGCCACGTAATGTCCCATCCCAGCGCAATAGATGCAGCAACCCTCCTTCATCCGACGTTGTCTCTCCGCCTGAGACAGCTTGGTGCGTCCCATCTGCATCCGCTCTTCTGGGTTGGTTTCTGATGTCCCATAGGAAAGATTCTGTGTCTGTGGTCTCACCGGCCCTTGGACGAAACCTTGACCGTAAACGAACCGTCCGTCGTCCCTGCGAGTTACGGCTGCCGACAGGCTCTGTTCTCGTTCCCTCTCACGGATTCTGTTGTCGATCCGGATGGACATAGAGATGAGAGAATCTAAGTCTGTGGGTAACTCCAGAGGCGCTAACAGATCTTTGATGTGGTCCGACAATCCCCCTCTGAAGGCGTTGAATATGGCTTGCTCATTCCAACCGCTGTCGGCTGCCAATGTCCGAAATTCAATAGCGTAATCCAAAGTCTGGCGGCTACCCTGTTGCAGACTAGTGAGAGCGCGGGCCGCCTCTCGACCTGGAGCTGTCTGATCAAAAATTTTCCTTAACGTCGCCGTGAAAGTTCCCAAAGACTGGCAAATGGGTGCCTCTCTGGCCCATTCCGCCGTTGCCCATGCCTCAGCCCGTCCGGACAAGTACGAGATTATGTACGCTACCTTGGACCGCTCTGTCGGGAAACAAGCGGCCTGAAGCTCAAAATGTAGGTCACACTGCGTTAAGAACGCTCTGCAATTCTCCAAATCCCCAGAAAAACGTTCAGGACGGGAGAGGTGAATCATAGAACTCGGGATGACCACTGTGGAGGCTGTTGCCAATAGCCCCGTAGTGCTAGGCTCTCGTGGTGTAGAAATCGAAGGAAGTGCTGTTTGGAGGTGCGTACCCAGCTGTTGGAGCTGTCTAGTCAGCTGCTCCACTTGACGACTGGTGGTATTCTGGAACATCGTTTGACCGTCCGTCAGGGACCGAACTCCTATGCATATAGCTGATAGCTGCTCCTCCAGAGCGTGAAGACGAGCGCCCTGTGCGCCGATTGCTGAACAAACAGTCTCCGAGTCGGCTGAGTCCATGTTAATGGCCAGTTCATACTGTAATGGTACGACCCGTACACACGGAGAGAGGGACTCAATAGCACGACTCAGAGACAGAACGATGATGACGGTAGTATACTTTACTGGGTAAAGTAGACAAACAAACATGCAGGGGAAATCCAAAGGCAGAGTCGGGTCACAGAAACAAGGTCGATGCACAGATAGGTCCTCAGCGTAGCAGAACAACAGGTAGGGAGCAGGCGAAATCAGAGTCAGGTCAAGGAAACAGGATCGAAGAAGCCGGGGAATCAGGAACACGGGAAACGGGATCAATGCTGGAACTCTTGACATGAAAGTACAAAGACGAACTGGCAACAAGGGACAAGCAACACACAGACTATATACACCAGGAAGTGGGAGGACACAACGAGACACAGGTGGAGACACTAACAAACAGAGTGGAAACAGCTGGGGACAGGAACTAGAAACAACAGACACAAGAGGGAACATACAGTTAACAAAATAAAACAGGAAGTACAAACACAAAACATCTAACGAACGGGACGGGACCTGATACGCCTGCATTAAACCATGTGAGAATTAAAGTTGGAAAATGTCTCTATGGTTGAATTGCTAACAACTCATAGACTGAGAGACACTGATCTTTTTTTGAAAGGGGTGACAAGTGAAAGAGATTGGGAAACACTAGTGGTTTAATCTTTAATAATGCAGTGTCATTTATAATCTTATCCTACTGTATGGCTGTTTAAATTTAAAATCTTGATACAGAAGTTGTTGTTAAGTTGAGTAATAAGTACATATTTCCCCTCTCAAATGTATTAGAGTAGAAGTATAAAGTAGCATAAAATACTCAAGTAAAATACAAGTAAGAAGCTAAAAGTACACAGGCAGCACTAGGTACCCACTTAAAAAAAAACATAACCTTACCTTTAGCCAAACAAATCCGGCAGACAAAATATCTTAGATGTTGCCTCTAAGAACAAAGTTGATCTTACAAAATAAATTATTATGACCTATGTGTGACATTAGTGCCACAGGATAATTATCAAAGGGCTGCTCAGAGAATACTGTTCTCCCTAGGATTCCCATGCCCTATCGGAGTTGGCCTGCTAACTCCTGACATCCTTTCCAGAGTTCCATCTTTTCATCACACCACATGAACTTTTTTCCCCTTAGTTCATCAATGTGTTTTTCATTGTCATCAAATTTATTGCATTCCTTGGAGGTAAAAAGAAAGAATTTGCCTAAACAGTGCCTAATTAAGAGAGGAGGGTGTCTTATTCATTTTTTATTAATTAATGACATAAAACTCTACTATTCCCTATGAAGCAGCTGCAACTGCCTAATCTAAGTTCATTATTCATAATGAATGAATCTGGCGCTGCTGGCCAACATAGGCATATCTACTCCACCCAGTCTCTGCCTCTCTGACACAGAAAAAAAACACAAACTTTGCCTCTGATTACAACACTTACCACCACCATCATCGTCCTCCAACAGTTTTCTACTCCTCCTACAATCACCCTCATTATCCCGGAGGGCATGCAGTCTGTTGGCCGTGATGGACAGCGGCACAGAGCTCTGAGCTTGGCTCCTAAAACTGAAATTCTAATTGGACGAGGAACCATGCTGTGTGAGAAAAAATTAATCTACTGAATAAAAGAACAGGGAAAATGGAAGATCTGAAATTCATATCCGTTACCACTACTATTATGTGCCAGCCTGTCACTTTAACATGGATGTATTTATACAGGCAAATAAACTATGCACTTGTAATATTTAATTATTATAACATATCTAAACAACCTGAGGCAAAAATGTTAATGTGTTTTTATTCTAATAGGAACTACATGGGTGATATCGTAACAAAAGAAAAGTGAGTGGCGTTTTGTGTCTAAGCGTGGGATGAGGTTATTAATAGCCAGCAGTTCCTGTTGTTTGGTGTTACTGGACAAAGTCAGTTCCCTGCTAATGAATCACAGTCAGTTCTATATTAAGCCTCAGGTGGCATTTCAATTCCATTTTCAGGATTAGTCAACCTGTGTCACAGGTTGGAAAAAACTATAATTCATTACATTTTTAAAGCAACATGTAAATGGTGAAATGCTCTCGACACATTTCAATATAATTTGACAAAGACATGGCAGGAATTTGAACGTTCAATATAAAATGTGTTTTCTACTTCTTCTACTACTACTAGCTCAGACTGTTTAATGATGGTACTAAGGGGGGGGGAATCAAATATGACTTAATATGATTATTAGCATGTAACTTGTAAAAACTGTACAGGGTGCCCAGATGAGGAGTAAGCAGGACCAAATAATATAATTTAGGGATTGTTAAATTATTATGCTGGAAAATGTTCAAAGCCATCCAGGATTAGGTGTCATGAAGAAAGTTAATAAGGTGTGATAGTTTAATCATTAGGCTCTAGATGCAAGTGAACGTGGGTGTCATCGGCTTAACAGTGAAAAGCAATTTTGCGTTTTTTTGGATAATAATAGGACCATATAAGTTGAGAAAAAAATGGTTCCAAGTGTAGAACCTTAGGGACTATGGGAGCAGAGGATTTGAATTAGAAAAGTTTCAGAAAAGATCCACCATCAGATACTGTATTATGAACTAAAACTCTTTTTTTATACAAACGTAATTTTGCAATAGCATGCAAAACCTTCTGTCAGCCAAATTGTTAAGTCATGTTTTTTTTCTGTTGATTGAAAAGTTTGTTTTAATTTGAATCAAAGCGTCAGATTTTGGAGTTGGAATGTCTTACTGTTTAGTTTTGCAATCTTGGTCTGTGATTCTGACATTTAAAAGTTTAGAGAATGTGAACATCATACTAACAGGTAACAAAGAGAGCCAGCTAAGGTACGGGTAGGGGTGACTGTAAACTGGACGTTGATAATAATTGCTATGAAGAATGTGTTTTTACACATTCTTTTTTTTTTTTTTCCACATGTTTCAGTTATTTTTAACTGAAACAACTTATTGATCGATTTCTAGAATCTATGAATTATAGTATGTATAATGATCTGAAATAATGGCACAGTAGAGTTGTAACTGTTTTATGTCAATTTCATTTCATTGTGTGTGTGTGTGTCTTTAAAAGAACAGAAACTCTACCATCAGCA
Source organism: Bovichtus diacanthus (assembly GCA_943590825.1). Lineage (NCBI taxonomy): Eukaryota > Metazoa > Chordata > Actinopteri > Perciformes > Bovichtidae > Bovichtus > Bovichtus diacanthus. The sequence goes on along the minus strand of CALSBV010011267.1, from coordinate 2,476,732 downwards.
AGACTGTTGTCAATATAGTGTCTCATTAACTCCGGCATCTGTTGCTGTTCCTAGGGCAACATTAACGGATCCTTAGTCTCTATGGCAACTCCCCCTCCCTGGTCTTTTCCTTCCTCTTTCCTTCCCCAAAGGCACTTCACATCTCTATCTGTCTGCCGCTGTGGACTTGAAAATAACAATTTGAGAAAGGAGCAAATTACTAGAGACAAATTAGGATGCAATTAATAGCTTCATTATCGCCTAAATACTTTTAGCATGCCTGAATTGCTTCAAGTTGTGTGTGTTTTTTCCCTTGCTAAATTGACTGTTCTTCCAGCTGCTGAGGCATAAAGGCCAAGCAGTGCACAGTGCTACCTGCTCGTCATCCTGTCTAATAATCCAAGTGTCTTGCACCTTTTTGAAGCAGTAAAAGCCTTTGGTGAAGCGTTAATGTTGCATCCTTTTCTAATGAAAGCATCCATTCTGGTGTGCCCATTTCTGCACACTTTGATAAAAATTATGTTGACTGTTAATTCACGGTTACTGTATTGTCATTGCCCCACACAGGGTTGCACAACAAAATGCAGTTGTAGTCCCTACACAAGAAAGACAAAAAAACTGAGCTTATTCTTTTTTATAGTGAAGTGTGGGGGTTAGGATGGAGTCGGAGAGCCTCACAGTCTGAGGAAAGAAGCTGCTCAGTCGTCTGATTGTACAGCAGCGAAACACTCCTGTATTGCTTGCTAGATACTGAGGCATTCACTAAGATAACATGATAACATGGTAGATATTCAGTTAATCTGGCCTGTGCAGTTTTCAACATGGTAAATGTTGGATGGATTTTTTAAGTCTATGGAACTTTAATGGACGAATGGAACGCCATGTTTTCAAAAAATATTTTCCTTCAACTGTTGTTTAGTTGACAGAAATTGCCTGCCACCCTGGCATCCACCTGTAGGCTCTGAGTCTACATTCTCCTGGGGGAAGTTATAATCGGCACTCCCTACTACCCACTGTGGTAAACTTGGTGTTTCCTAGTGGGGAGTGATGATGTGGGGGCCTTGACGCCAAATATCCTAGTTCAGGGGTCGGCAACCTATGGCTCGCGAGCCAGGTGTGGCTCTTTTGATGACTGCATCTGGCTCGCTTTTTTTTTGTAATTTTTTTAAAATTTAACCTTTATTTATTTCGATAAATCTTAGCTGACATTTCTTAACACGATAAGTAATCAATAATTCCGCTGACATTTTAAAGTAAAATATTACACGCTCCTGTTCAGGGTTGCGGGTGGCTGGAGCCAATCCCAGCTGTCCTTCGGGGTACTATTTTTATTGGATAATGTGAGGTCAAGAAGTAAACTTCCCTCCTTTTAATCAAGTAGTCAGCTAGCTAGTTTATGCAGAGCTAACCCCTTTGACAAAGAAGATGGCGAAAAGAAAAAAGGATGAGGAGTACCGTACATTTCAGGACGAATGGACAGAGGAATTTGCATTTGTGGAGAGAGCAGGTTCTGCGGTGTGTCTAATATGCAATGATAAAATTTCATCGATGAAACGCTCAAATATAAAGCGGCACTTCGACACACGCCATGCTACATTTTCATCGAAATATCCAGCGGGGGACAGCAGGAAGAAGGCATGCCAAGAGCTACTGTGCAGAGTGCAAGCTAGTCAGCAGCAACTCCGTGTATGGACCCAACAAGGTGACTGGAATTCGGCTAGCTTTGCTGGTTCTTTAGCAATAGTGAAGAACGGAAAGCCATTCACAGATGGCGAGTATGCCAAAACATTCATGCTTGATGTGGCCAACGAACTTTTTGCCGACTTTTCGGATAAAGACAAGATAATCAAAAGAATAAAAGACATGCCTCTGTCAGCAAAAACTGTTCACGATCGAACCATCATGATGGCAAATCAAGTGGAGGAAACACAAGTGAAGGACATAAATTCAGCGCCATACTTTTCCCTCGCTTTGGATGAGTCAACAGACATAAGCCATTTATCCCAGTTCAGTGTGATTGCAAGGTATGCTGCCGGTGACACACTGCGTGAGGAAAGTCTTGCTGTTTTGCCAATGAAAGGGACAACAAGAGGGGAGGATTTATTCAAGTCTTTCATTGAGTTCGCTAAAGAAAAAAATCTACCGATGGATAAACTTGTTTCGGTGTGTACTGATGGTGCTCCGTGTATGGTGGGGAAAAACAAAGGATTTGTAGCACTTCTTCGTGAACATGAAAATAGACCCATCCTAAGTTTTCATTGCATTCTACATCAGGAGGCGCTTTGTGCTCAAATATGTGGCGAGCAGCTTGGTGAGGTGATGTCGCTGGTCATTCGGGTGGTCAACTTTATTGTTGCCCGAGCTTTAAATGATGGCCAGTTTAAAACACTGCTGGATGAAGTTGGGAATAATTATCCCGGTCTGCTTTTGCACAGCAATGTGCGTTGGTTGTCAAGAGGGAAGGTGCTCAGCCGTTTTGCGGCTTGCCTGAGCGAAATCCGGACTTTTCTAGAAATGAAAGGCGTCGAGCATCCTGAGCTAGCTAACACTGAGTGGCTCCTGAAGTTTTACTATCTCGTGGACATGACTGAACATCTGAACCAGCTCAATGTGAAAATGCAAGGCATTGGACATACAGTCTTATCCCTTCAACAAGCAGTGTTTGCATTTGAAAACAAGCTGGAACTCTTTATCGTGGATATTGAAACAGGTCGTTTACTACACTTTGAAAAACTGAGCGAATTTAAAGATGCGTGCACAGCAAGTGACCCCGCTCAACATTTTGATCTCCAGCAGCTAGCTGGCTTCACATCTAATCTCTTGCAGTCATTCAAAGCACGCTTTGGACAATTTCGTGAGCGCACTCGTCTTTTTAAGTTCATCACTCATCCACACGAGTGTACAGTAGACAAAGCCGACCTGAGTTACATCCCTGGTGTCTCCATCAGAGATTTTGAGGCAGAAGTTGCTGACCTGAAGGCCTCAGACATGTGGGTGAATAAGTTCAAGTCACTGAATGAAGATTTGGAAAGACTTGCACGACAGCAAGCAGAGCTGGCGAGCAAACACAAGTGGACAGAAATGAAAAAACTTCAACCCGAAGACCAGCTGATTGTCAAAACGTGGAACGCGCTTCCCGTCACATATCACACACTGCTGCGTGTGAGTATTGCCGTACTGACCATGTTTGGCTCTACGTATGCATGTGAGCAGTCATTCTCGCATCTGAAAAACATCAAGACCAACCTACGATCACGTTTAACGGATGGAAGCCTCAACGCCTGCATGAAGCTTAACCTCACCACGTATCAACCAGACTACAAAGCCATCAGCAAAACCATGCAGCACCAGAAGTCGCATTAATGGTAAGAAGTATTTTATTTATTATTGGTTAGCTTCAGTATAACAACGTTATTAAAAAGACTAAATTCAGAGACTTATTATACTCTAAAATTGTTGGTCTTACTTAAAAATGCACGCATTTAGTTGTATTCAGTGTTAAAAAAATATATGGCTCTCACGGAAATACATTTTAGAATATTTGGCTTTCATGGCTCTCTCAGCCAAAAAGGTTCCCGACCACTGTCCTAGTTGTTAATATTCTCTATTCACATTATCATCTACGCGAGTTGCCTAGGGAAAGATACTTTGTCTTGCTGTGGTATAACAACATCACGCCTCACCCTTCTGAGAGACAATAATTATTATTCACTTGTCAAGCATTGTTTTAAATCTTTGAACATCTAACTCTGTAATTTTTTAGTTAGCTCTTCTGTAATGACGCATGTGTTATGTTTCCCTATTTCCCTTTCATTTGTCAGCGTCTGTAGTAAGTTAGTGTAGACTTTGCATTTATGCATCTAGGGTGGCTCTATTAACAGCCAAGCAAACATGAATACAAAGCTATATTTATTTTTAAAATGCTGGTTATGGAACAGGCTTTTCCCTAGTGCTTCTCTTTCATATTCAAAATCAGACAAAAATGACACAATCATTCCATGCTAACAAAGAGATAACAAGGCCTATCTATTGCAATTTGAGTGTACCTCAAAGTATGTCTTGTATCTATATACAGTATTTTGGTTACCTGCCTGCACTGAACGGATGTCTGCATATTTAGGCTTATTTCAGTTTCCCTATATGCATGCCTGACTTCATCTACGTATAAGCATCACTTAGGATTATATCTACCGTATTTTTTGCACTATAGGGCGCACTGGATTATAAGGCGCACTGTCAATGAATAGTCTATTTTCGATCTTTTTTCATATATGAAGCGCACCGGACTATAAGGCGCATTAAGCGAAACAAAACAGTCAGATAAGTCAAACTTTATTAAACGTGTTCACAAAAACTCTCAACATTGTTCAAACGTTAATGAGCGTATTCACAATAACTCCCAACCTTGTTCAGTTGTAACACGTAAAAAAAACAGTCTGATACCGCTAAATCAAACGTTAGCGTATTCACAATAACTCCCAACCTTGTTCAGTTGTAACACGTAAAATACAACACAATACACTCACTTTTTCAGTTCATTCCTCGTCCACAAATCCCTCAAATTCTTCATCTTCAGTGTCCGAGTTTAACAGTTGGGCGATTACGGCATCCAGCATGCCCGGATCCCTCTCGTCATTATCCGAGTCAGTGTTGTGCGTGCGTGACTGATAGCCTTGAGTTTGAAGTCCGCGTCGTAAGCGTGTCTCTTGACAGGCGCCATTTTGGGGTCCTTATACACACACACGCTGTAATATTATGGTGAAGCACAGTATGTATCACTCCGCGACGCTCCTGACCACGGTAGCCGTAATGCTGCAAGCGGTGCAGCTTTGTAGTTTACCAAAGTCGTACTAAAACATTTTGACGGAGCGCCGTGAGCGCCGTGTACCACACAAAATCGCTTCGAGGTCAGTAAACACAACCAGAATTAATCCATATATAAAACGCACTGGATTATAAGGCTCACTGTCGTTTTTTGAGAAAATTACAGGCTTTTAAGTGCACCTTATAGTGCGGAAAATACGGTACCTGTTTGACTCTGGGTATATATTTGTCTGTTTCTCTGCCATACATCTAAATCTTCCTGCCTGTCTGTTTGCTTGTTTCGCAGCTTGCTTGTCTATCTTTTTTCCATGCCTCTGCCACTGTAATGTTTTACTGGACCCTTTCCTGTCATACTGTTTTCTTAAAGTCCTTCCTGCCTGTGCTGTGACACAGGTTAAACACATTTAAAGGTTTGGAAATGTGTAAATCCATAGAATTAAGCTATTGCTATAATGATACCTTATGTAACATACAGTATATAACACACATTTAGGGAATGTTTTTCTCATTACATGCATAGCTGACGTGTTGCATTTATCTTGGCCAGACACTGAAAACATACTGTACAGTATAGACCTATTTGTTTGCTTACCCGCTGTCAAAGCAAAGCTCAGAATATGAAGTTGCTCTACTAAATTGGAAATCAGGTCAAATTCTTTCTACAGAGGAAAAGTTTTAGAAGAGCACAAAAGAGATTAATTATATGGGTGTAGTCTATAAGTTTAGAGTAAACTTCTGGAAAAGGGGCTTAGAAAAAAAAGTGGAAAATATTACATTAAAGGGCAGCACCAATTTAAACTCATAATAGTTAGTTTAAAAGTGATGGGGAATGAAATATAGCCTGTCAGAATACTTGTATAAAGTGTTCCTGTGGTTTTGGACTTTTGTAAGTCTGAGAAAGGATGTAAGAAGACAATCAAGAAGGACACAACCTTGTTGGTTGGTTGGTTTAAATGTTTACTTATAGATGTGATTTATAGGTGGATGATGAATGTTTGTTTCTATTTATATTGTATCTACATTTTCCAAAATTAAATCCAGATGACTTTTTGTCAATACAAACCACCTTCAATGTTGTGTTGATTTTAATGTTACTAATATACTTCTTGGGCATACAGTGGTGAAAACCAGTTGTCACAAAAACACTAAAATAGCCTATATCCTCTCACTAAAGACCTGACTCACTGAATCAACAGGAATATAAAATGTGTGCTGCAGATTCAGAGCTGTTATCAATGCAGAAGAAAATATCCAAACTCACTTAAATATACCAATGATTGAGCTGATACAACTTGCATCATCCCTTCTCATTCTCTATCTTTTTTGTTTGTGTTGTCCTTTCAAATTCTGCACTGCTGGCACGGAGCAATCGCTCTATGGGTTTAATCTATAGCTGAAGCATGGTACATCTTCTGAAAAAATGACACAGTGACTCATGTTCTTGTCATACTGTTTGTGTCTTTTACAGTGGCGCCAACAACGCGAAATACCAATACTTCCCCCAAAGCCGTCAAAAGGCATTAGCTCACCCCAGTTCAGGGATGCAGCCATACTTCAAAAATGTCCCTTCTGGGCTACCATCTAACAGCCTGCTCCCCAATGAAAGGAGACCAAACAACGGCGAAAAGCACCATGTGGTAAAAATAGACCGCTGATACAGTATTTTCACGCCTGTCTGCCTTTTGAGGATTTGTGTTTGTCCTCAAATAGTTTGATGACTCAGTTGTGTACTGTATGCATGTCTGTGCAGGGAGACAGGACCACAGCGGCGGTATAGTTCTGGTCTTTATACTGGCTGGCACCTGTGTTTTAGCTCTGTCTGAGAGAGAGAGAATAGTGTTGGAGGAGAACAGGTGTTGTTGCAATGTGGCCTGAATGTCCCTACTGGTTGTTTTGGTGCCACATCTACTTTTTATTTGAATTAATATGTTTGGAGTAAAAAGAACCATATCAGAAAAGAGAATCAGAAATAACCTTACCCAACAGCCGAAAAAGCTGCAAACAAAACAATAACATTCTGACCTTATTAAGTGGTTATGGTGAATGTGTTGGCAATAATTATGTATTTACACATCCAGCAGACACATCATTAAAAGTGATTTGGTAGTGCTGTTTGTGGCACCTGACGAGTGTAAATCCGATATTCATTTCAGCTCTGTTTTGATCTCCACCAACTCCTGAGAAATACAGCTGGCTCTTTAGCTGCCAAATGCACCACTATGTTTACCAGCTAGTTGCTAACTTTGTCTATCAGCTGTTTGGTGCTAAGCAGGTAATGTACAGGCTTTTTTTTTCTTTTTCCAAGAGATTTTTCCATTGAAAACAGCTGCTGCTTCTTGAAACAAGGTCGATGATAACGGTGAGACTGAACCAAAGCAGTAAATATCACAGGCGCAAAACCAAAACAAAAAGCTGAAAGACACTTAAGTGCTCTGTAGACTAGACTAGAAGCTGTTGTCAATACACATCGCTTTATTCATAAATATGTGTCTATGTTTGTACATAGGTGGGTGATGCACCCATACTTATAGACAGTAACGGACAACCATTGCTGGTACAGTATATTCCCTAACCCTTGACACACCCTTGTTCACATTGGTCTACGTGTATCGCTCTCAAGTTTTCTATCAAGGCTTCACACTTCTCTGAACCTCCCTCTATCGTTCTCCAATTGTTTTCATTGTTGTTATCCCCCCTCCCTAACGTTTACATCATTCTCCATCTCTATTGCTTCCTCGTCTTATTTTACTCCTGTATATCTTTCTGCCATTTCAAGAAGGGTTTATACATTATCATTATCCATTCCCTGTCAGAATTCTGTTCAACTCTTCATATTTGTTTATCAATCCCACAGGTCTTCCACAGCCTCCTCTCTACACCCTTTATCCTTTGCTTCTCTCTCTCCTGTGGTACATAAACAATATTTTTCTATCCCTACACCCCTCTTATACGTCCTTCTGTTTCTCTGTAAAGTATTGGGAAGCCTTTTTTGTTTCTAGCTCCAAATTATTATGGTTTTAGCTTTTTGTATATCTACCTCCCCCTTTCTCACTGTACTGTACTAACCTGTCTGTAAACCTCCAAGGTTTTGCTCTTTATTGTGCTCCACATGCCTTCTTCTCTTTTGTGCAAAGCTTAAATACCACTGTTGGTGACACAGAGCCACCCCTGGACACTGACAAAAGGTCTCATTACACAGAGGGAAGACAGAGCCAGCTGCACTCAGCACTCTGTTGTGCTCGTTCTCTCTCAAATGTATACACATTTATACAAGCACACACACACATGTACCCAAAAAGACATACAAAAAACCGTGTGTGTACATCGTGTACAGTATGTCATATCTCATGAAGGACATTTACTGCCGTCATGTCCTGAATGTGACATGCAGACAAACATGAACTGACAGCAGATGTTTCATCCTCAAAGTTGCAATATTTATCTATGAGATTTTGAAAGTAGAAAAAAAAAAACACTAATGCAAGCCCTTCCGTTCTTGTGGAAGACATTGATCAAAGCTGCTTAAGAGCCAGGTTCAACACTTCCTGTCTCTGCCTCCCGTTGGAAGCTGTAATGAGGACTGAGCAAGCCGTTAGCTCTTCACAGGAACAGAAGTGTTGAAAGGAAGGACAAGAAAATTAATTCTCTGCATCATCGCCATAAAACACAGCAACACACACAAAATACTTTAGCTCCTCTATAAAAATAACGAACACACACACACTTATGCAAAGACACAAGCATACTGTACATGTGCACAAATACCAACATGCACTTACATAAACACTCAACATACAAAAGTAAGCATATACAGGTCACATCCACACAGTGTCAATATTTTCTATTTTGGGATTCCCATCTCCGATTGCTGCAAACATTATCAGCTGAAAACTATTCTGCTAAACGAGTAACACTGCCTTAAATTCATTCTACATTGAAACATGAGCTGGACATGATGCCAATGAACAGCTTCCTTTAAAGTACTTATCTGCAGCATAAACTTTAATATTCCCCATTCTGCTAAAACCTCTTTTTAATGAGTCACACTGCTACAAAACTAGCAAGGTGGCAAAGATATCCTTTTCCCAGCTCCCCCCAGCGGATTCCAAGGCATTCCCAGGCCAATTCCTCCAGCACTTGCCATGATAAAGTCTTTCCTTGTCATATACCCCAAATACCAGCTCCTTTTTAATGCAAATTCTCTCCCGAGCTCATTCTGCATGTCGGAGATCCTAACCCTTCCTCTAAGGAACCCTGGTCAAGAAGATACTTTTCGGCCACGTGTATCCGAAATTTAAATTCTCGTCATCACCCAAAGCTCATGACCATAGGTAAGGTGTACAAGAGAAGTGGAGAAACCTGCTCTTGTGCACATTGCAGGTTATGGCTCGATGAAGCCAAAAAGGAGAACATCATCTGCAAATAGTGCCATCCTAACATCACCAAAATGACCCTCTCTAGACTTCTGTGCTTTGATATCTTAACCATGAATTTCATAAACATGAAAGGTAGCAGACGGCATCTTTGTCAGAATACAATGCCGACAATGAAAATGCAACAAATCTACTTCATCAACATGTCATTTCTGCATCTTCAATCAATCGTTCTATAATCAACCAAGTGACAAGTCTCAATAATGATGGATTAAAAAAATAAAATAACAACAACAAAGCTACAAGAAGATTTAAAATTCAAAAGACTCACCTATGGTGGAGGAGCAGCCAAGGCAGCAATCATCACCGAATATGGAAAGTAAAAAAGACAAAAACAGCAGTTACCATTTGATATGTTTAAGTTATACATTCTGGAGACACACCAGGATCTGAACTTTTGATGGAGAGGGAGAGTTAACATGACACCAACAAAGCCTTTTCATTCAACATTCTATTGTAGGGGAAGTTGCACAGAAACAGGCCGCTAGTGAGGAAAACGGAGTTAATTGGACACACAAGAGAGAAGATGGTGACACTTCACCCCTGGATGCAAAGGAAACAGTATGATTACAGTGTTAACACAAACACCTGGACAGAAGAGAGAAAGAGAAGATTGTTTTTTATTTGGTGAAGATGCCTAGTGGTGTTTCTAAGGAGGAACACTCTGTGATTGGTTAGTAGTAGCACACCCGTCAACAGCAACACTGTTAATTATGAGAACATCCAAGCAGTGCATCATTGGGATTTAAAACACTCACAGATTAAAGTCAAGGCAATTCACAACCTCAGTTGATCAACACTTGAGCCCATGCGTTAGTCACTCAGAAACAGCCCAAATTGGAAAAGCCAAAAATCCCCAGCCAAGATTTTAGACTAATATGTCCATGCAAGGGTCTAATAATCAATCTAAACCCAATTAGTAAAAGACACCCAAGCAATCAATCCTGCCCAAAACAAGCACTTGAAATCAGCTCAAATATCTGAAAGACTCAAGCTGGATGAAAACACCATGCAGGGCAATAAACCATTTGTCTTTCATTTCTAGTAACTCTATAATTAACTTCTATTTTGTCCACGGCTGACTGCAACCAACCTTCGATGATGGGGGTAACTGGAGGGACCACGGCTGGTTCTTCCATGGTATCAGCAAAGCTGGGAAAGAAGGGCTTAGCTGTAGGGTTAAGACCAGATCCTTGGTTGGCTGCTGGAGGGGAAGAGGGGCTGATGACTGGGGATGCTTGTGGAGGGAAATTGTTTGCTCCTGGGGAGGTGGGACTCTTTACAGAGGAGGACGAAGATGAAGAACAGGACTTCTTGGGTTGCTTCTGGGCTGATTTGGGATCTTTGTGCTCTTTGGGTTGGAATTCCTGCGCTGTTGTTTTGGGGGAGCGGAGAGGGGCTGGGCTAGGAGTGTCGAAGGACAGCCCTAAGGTTGAAGGATGACCTGAAGCGCTTGTGTCACTGAAGTCAAATAGCTCGCTGTTGCTGCTCATGTTGGAGTCGTTTACGAGCCATGAAGCATCTGAAGGTGAAAGAGGTGGGGCCGAGGCTAAGACTTCCCCTTTTGAGGAAAGGCCTGGGCTTGGCTGGGAGGCGGGGCTGAAAGCAGAGGTGTCTTCCTCAGGCATGCCTTGAACAGAAGACTCTTGGAGGGAACTGCCAAACATCCCGCTGTCAACCATGTCACCACCAGGTGAAAAGGCCTGGCCGCTGTTGCCCAAGCTTGCATTTTCAGTATCCATCAGGAGGTCAAATGGATCATCAGGGCAAGAAGCCACAGGTAAGGAGCCAGGTGTTGCACTGTTAGTGGTGGAAGGCATAGTGAACGGAACAGCAGTGGCCTTCAGCTCGCTGTTCAGGACCAGTGGGTTGATGGAAGCATCTGTTGGGGATAATAGGTCCTGAGTCAGGGGGGAACGGACCAGTCCTTCTCCTGTGTCGACCTCATTTTTCCAGGGGCTCTGGCTGGTGTCCATGTCTGCGAACGAGGCCTCCAGTGTTGTCTGAACCGAACCTCCTAGATCCATCTTCACCTTCTCTGTGATTTGAGAGGTTGCTGTGGCCAAAGGAACAAACGGTTCTGCCGTCAGTCCCCACTCCTCTGGAAGCTTCTTCCTGCTCTTACCCTTTTTCCCCCGGCCTCCACTCTTCCCAAGCTGATCCTCCCAGCCACTATCTCCTCTATCCCGCCTTGGGCCAATCCTCTGATAGAACTCCTCTGTTGAAGGAGTGTTTTCGCCCTGTGTTTGCACCTCTGGGTGACCCCTACTCTCGAGGTTTTCATAAGATCCCTCATCTTTCTGTCGTCTTTTCTTTTTCTTCTTCTGTTTTCGGTCTGAACCATCTCCCTCCCTTTCATCGCCTCCAGCATAAGCAGGGCTCTCTCGGATAGGCCAACTGTCAGGTGGGTCGTCAGGGCTGACTGCAAGATGGCCGGCATGGCGACTGATCACTGTGGAGACACTGGGGCTGAAAGGGAGGTCTGTCGATAGGCAGCCAGCCTCATCTGGCCAGCAGTTGCCTAAGGCACCTTGTTGTGGGTGAAGAGGGAAAGTTTTAAGTTGGGGGAGATGGGTATGTGCATATGAATTGATTCCCTTAGTCTAACTCAAACAGAAACTTTGGAATGTGTCAGACAAACAGAAAAAAACAATATATCAAAAAGAAATCTTAAAGATTTTTTCAAGAATTTTTTATTATAGTAGCTATTTGTTTTATTTGCTGAGATGGTGGATGAGTGAAGATGACACAGACACCGCATAGAAGCATCTGGAGGATTCAATCTTAGTCCAGAAGTGGTGCATGTTGTTCCAGAAAGCCAAGCTGTAATCATTAAACCCTTATGAACTATAGGAGTGCTTTTTCTCTTTCATTAATCTGTCACCCTTAAGTCAAACAAGCAAAATTGTGCATTTTGTTGATCTTGAAATCAACCAAAAAAATGTTTTAAATTCCTTCCATGTCAATGCTGACTGAATGAATGCTTGGAGCAATGAGAATACACGTACACACACAAACAGGCTGGAGAGTAATAGTAATAAAGAGAAGTGGTACTTTTGGGTGGCTGACTCACTGCAGCCTCGGGGTCTATTACAGTGTTTCTCACACTGAAACTATTGGGCAGCAAAATAGCTCTGTTTGAAATCAAAACAGAGAGCGAGAGTCAGGTGTGTGTGCGTGTGCATTTATGTGCAGACGAGTTGTACATATACAGTGCTCTACTGTACAAGTACATGAACGGAGACAGGCACACAACAACAAAAAGACTGCTTAATGGTCCCATACAAAGGAGGTCAATTACAGACAACCATGATGTATCTAAAACAGCCTGCATTTGGGACATTGTATAATAAGCCCAGGTAGACGAGAGGTAGGACAAGTAGAAGGAAAATTGCCCACTGAGGGTTGTTCTGCTACTTTGGCCCACTTTGTTTCTCGTTTTCAGTTATAAACACACATACAGAAGAAGAGCTAAAGTGGTGCAGCTGTCAGGGTCCATACAGTACACTTACTCTCTCGAGGGCCATAGCTCATATTAACGAGCCCTTGACAGAAGTCTGCTCTCTATACTGTATTTGCAGTGATTGGGAGAGCCAGAAAAAGACATCAGCCAAATGGATCAGAATGACTTAAATGTTGAATCGTGCAAACTCATTAGGCTTGGGAAACAAAAAACGAACAGCTATCTGACTGTATATGCATATACTGCAGTTACTATATAGTTTTACAGGTAGTACAATTATATTATACAAAAACGCAGTACTCAATGTGGCTAATATCCTTCTATCCTCATATGACGTTGACACACTGGAATAAAGGTAAGACTTTTACTCGGGGTGCTTGAATCAAGTTTGTGGTTAATAGTCGTTTGTAAAAGTAATTATATTTTGAAACCACAACTGAGTAGCCCTAAATTAAGAAACACATTGTATGAATAACAATAAATTCCATTAATAGCTCTTCCAAATATGAAAACACTTACCAAATGTTGAAAACCATTAAAACAAATAATATAAAATGTAATATTGTGCTTAAAAGCAGTGTTTTATCATCCACCTAACACATCCAGTGTGTTATCATGAACACACTACTGCATAGAAATTAGCTGCTGGGTAACTTTAAGGCCCGGGAACGAGCCGTACATTTCCTTGACCTGCAACGATGGTTAAGGATCCAAACCCCCAGACCTCCAGGCAATTGTCATGATTGTTGGTTGTTCTGCTTGCTGCCAACTTACTCACTCCACTTACAGCAATAGAGTCATGACAGGCTGAAGTACCCTGTCCTTACTATAACAAATCCCATTCAGCCTTATCTTCCTTTCTACACTCTAGTATGTTAAGTGTAAAAAAGTAAATTCTTTTGAGTTCCTCCCTATATTTTTTCTTAAGCACTCCTCGTACATGGTAATTGTAGAGTTGGGTATCTCAAAAATAATCGGAGCATACAGCACAAAGGTCTGTCAAGCAATGATACTGTGTGAAGAGTGTGGTCTCATCTTTATACAACTCAGGTGACCCCTCAGGGTCAAGAATAGGGTAAGGGAAAAGTACTGCTGCATCTAGTTAAGACCGGAACTCAGTTTGGCCATTATCTGCCAGACACAGCCCCACCTTCTCCTTAAATTTGACTGGTTTCTCCCACAATGAACACCTAAGTCATCTTGAGGTCATACCTTCACACTCTACCATTTCCCTAATGATTACCAGACCATGGCAATAAGAAAAAGCACAGTAAAGCAATGCAGAGTTTTTCCATTAAAGAAGACTGCTAGTAGGTAAACATGGACAGAAACAATGCAGGATTTAAATTTAAACTAAGACTTTAGAAATGTTTTATCGGCGAAGGAAATGCATGTAACAGGTTGGTTACACCTCAAGGATGTATACGATGCATTTTGATGAGAAACACTGACTGTTAACGTTACTTTTATTTGTTTACAAGAAAACTCCACAGGGCACGTTTATGTCTAATTTAAGACAATGTGCAATTTAGGGTTGTAAACGATGAAATCCATAACAATTAATTGTAACATTTACTGTACCTTAATAAAGATAAATGTAACAATAACTATTTTTAATAGAATGGTGAATGACATTTGTCATGATCACTTCTGATAGGTTTTTCCTGATGACTGAGCTACTCTCAGAAAATGTATCTGTTTAGAAAATGTAAATATACTGTTTATACCAATTTATGGTCAGTAAGGGATTCATAATAGTGCTAGTTCAATTAATCTGGTTTATTGTTCTGCTCTACACCAGGGTGCCATCCAAACGTGTGGTCCCTTCAGGATTTTCAAGATCTGCACTTTAAATCTTGTAGTAAATGACTGGGGGGGGCGGGGCAGGGGGGATGCTGGTGGTTGCTGCATTGTTGAGTCAGCATATGCTACTGTAGTTGAATAAAAATGATGAGAAGGAAACGCACATCCCAGAGTCCGATAGGAAGGGTTCTACTCTATAACCAAAAAACTCCGGTTTGAAGGATTTTGATGCTGCTGTGTAACGTTTCGAGCACCAGGCTCAGAGAAGTCTGAGGGAAGAGCCTGCTGCTCGAAACGTTACACAGCAGCATCAAAATCCTTCAAACGGGAGCTTTTCGGTGTGCAGACCCATCTGGTCTTGTTCTACCTAGTAGTTGACACACACACACACACACACACACACACACACACACACACACACAGTCTTACAATCCATTTTAAAGTGGCAGTGAGGGGTTAACAGTGCCATCAACACATAGACAAATAGATTGAAGGGTTTGTGAATGAATTATCTCTGTCTGCTGAAGAGTGAGTCAGCTGTGTGGCTCTGCGAGCTGCAGTAACTGCAGCGGTTTTGTCGTGATTGATCTACGTTAAATAGACATTTTTTTCGTCAATTAAATTCAAATGAGTTCCATGGTGGAAGTCATACAGATATTAAGTTTGGGGAGAGCTCCGGTTTTACTACTGGCTAAGGCTAAACGTAAATACAGTAAGATTGTTATCCACGTCGGCGGTAATGACACCCGATTGTGTCAATCGGAGTGCACTAAAATTAACGTCGAGTCGGTGTGTAGTTTTGCGAAGACAATGTCGGACTCCGTAGTTTTCTCTGGTCCTCTGCCAAATCTAACGAGTGACGACATGTTTAGCCGCATGTCATCATTCCGTCGCTGGCTGTCACGGTGGTGTCCAGATAAGGACGTGGGCTTCGTGGACAATTGGCGGACTTTCTGGGGAACTCCTGGTCTGATTAGGAGTGACGGGATTCATCCTACTTTGGAACATATGAGCACATCTCATATCTAGTAATCTTAGTGCATTTATTAGTGGACCTAATCCATGACAATCTGGAGTTGAGGCCAGGAGTCAGAGTTGCAGTCTTACACACTTCTCTGTGCTTCCATCCGGGCAGTCATCCACTCAAATCCCCATAGTGACTGTGTCTGCCCCACGACCACTGAAATCAATAAAAATCAATAGCAAACAGAAGAGGAGTTGCATATAAAAACCTAATAAAAATTAACACCACCACTGCAAAAGTGCAACTAAATAGAAAAATTAAATGTGGACTCTTAAACATCAGGTCTTTGTTATCTAAAGCTGGATTAGTAAATGAATTAATATCAGAAAATCAGATTGATTTATTTTGTCTCACTGAAACCTGGCTGAGACATGAGAATATGTCAGTCTAAATTAATCCACTCCACCTAGTCATATAAATACTCATGTTCCTCGAGGTACAGGCCGAGGTGGTGGAGTTGCAGCCATATTCGACTGAAGCCTATTAATCAATCCTAAACCTAAACTAAACTAAACTACAACTCTTTTGAAAGCCTTGTTCTTACACTTTCAAACCCAACATGGAA
>CALSBV010011267.1:2437815-2452612 GCA_943590825.1 Bovichtus diacanthus | reverse complement strand
ACACACACACACACACACACACACACACACACACACACACACACACAAATATCGCTACACAAAGAGACACACACGCAGACACACGCACACAAGAATGCGATCACAGTCGGGTAGTCTGGGTTTGGTGTGACGTTTCACTGTCTGTCTGGTTCAGGTCCCAGGCCCCGCCAGATAGCGCCTCCCCTTGCACTCCACGACTTCCCACAGCCCAATCCCTCTCTCTCCACTCCAGTAGTCACCCTTCGACTCTTGTCGCAGTCTACAACCGGGGGCCCTGGCTGGACCGCAGAGGCCGTAACCCCAGCTATGAGATGTAATGTTGCTGTCTGAGAGTGAAAGGTAAAAATGCAAGGAGAAGAGGAGGAAAACAGAGCAATAGAGGCAGGCGGAGGGTCGGGGAAGAAGATGAAGGGTTGAATGGACATTAAGGAAGGAAAGCAAAGCAGGAAAGAGGATTTACTGAATGAGTAAAGGAAAAAGACAGGGCTGGAAAAGGGAAATAAGGAAGGATGAAAGAGAAGAAAATGGAATGTAACAAGGAGGGAGAGAAGGAGGGGAGGAAAAGAGAAAGAGGGCGGCACCGATGGCAACCCTCTCCCGGCAGCGTTCACAGAGGGTGACAGTGAGGCGAACAGACAGGATGCCACCCAAAGTCGCAAACGCATCCATATATCAGTCACACACAGGGGACATGGTAGGGTGTCTCTCTCGACAGGACGGAGGAAACACTCCGTCGGCAGGGTCACTGATTGATTTAAAAACACTAGTGCTGCAGCACTTGTCCTCATGGTCTCGCATTTGTCTCTGGCTGCCTGTCTCTGTGTCTCTCTCTGCCTTGGAAACACAATTTTGGGGAAATAATAAAAGAAGTGCAAGGTCACAGTAGACTTCACACATGGCTAAGGTGGCCAATTTGATCGCATCTAAACGCACTGAGCGTCTTCTGCTCTTCTTAGTTAAATTACTGAAGCAAAAATGTCACAGGAAAGCAGCCGGATGTTTCCCCCGCTACGCTGTGCTGCTGTCCAAGGTGCTAAAATCAGACTAAGCAGCTTTGAAAGGGCAGTCAGGGGCACTGGTATGAAAACCTCTAATATCTCTCCCTATTTGCATTTTCACCCCTTACTGAGCCACTCTGGTTGACTCGGGTAGATCACAGTCTTTTGCATTGGGGGGGTGAGGTTACACAAATGCTTAACCTCAAAGCTGGTAGCCGTCTGGTAAGTACCCATCACTCAACGAAAACATCTCTTGGGCAAAATTACCAACCATATTAGCAGACATAAGCAGATGCCTGTTATGGTGGTACTTAATAGGGTAACTTAATTTTTCATCATTCCTATTAGTAATTATATCATTGTACTCAAGACAGATAGGCAGTAAGGCACTAATACAGGTTTTAAATTATCCAAACTTCGAATAATACAATATTTGGTCGGGAAAACAAAGGTGAATGGTGAAATCATTACCCAGATTGTTCATTGTACACATCCTTCACAGTTTACAGTACCACTTCCTGGCTCAACTTTACCTACTACTTTAAACTAACCTTTACTTTGGCGAGTATAAGAATATTATAACCGAAATAAACTACCAAAACTACAAAATAAGACCCAAGTTGTCATAAAGAGAATCATCCTTTATGTGAAGAAAGATCTATCCGTGTTCTTTTTCTTTTATACTAGATCTTGTCATCACCATTAGACCGGAAATAAAATTACCTAGTGGGCTCAAATGTTCATATAACTGCTCGATATTGTTTTTGTCTGCGGTCAAACAATAGGCATTTGTGAAATTGGGGGCTCAAGCTCTTTTTGGCTCAGTAAATGCTATTGAACCTAAGGCTTTCTAGTTCAGACACATTTTAGGGGGTTCAGTTGAGTCCACAAGAGAAAGTTTCATGCTGAGTTATTCTCTACACACTGCACTGTTTAATGTACCAGTGGTGAACTGCTCAGCTTGAAAGAGTGAGGAAGACCGACTGTGATGTACCAAATGTGTGTACGTGTGCGAGTGTTTTTGGAACATGTCCAGCATATTGTTCCGAGTAGGTTAGTCAGAGCCCGACAGGAGACTCATTACAGTGTCATCACTCATCATGACTACGGGACCTTAAAACTACTGGTTCCTCACAGACCAGAAAAGATCATCACTACTGGGCTTCTGTGGCAACACTGAACTTTGGCAAAAAAGTTAGGCAGTTTAACATTGGACATGCTATGTACGTTTTATATGCGGTACGACCAATGCTTTTCAATGTAACAATACATACAAAGCAAAACAATGTTCTCAGAACTTGAGATGGCATCAAGTCTACAGTTTGTGCTATATTAGGTTTAGCTAAGAGTTGTAAACATACACAATTATTAAATAGATATGTGATTTAAAGCTGCAATCTGTAACGTGTGCATTTCAAGAATTCAGAGGAAAGTTACACTATGGTGCTACTACAGCAGAGTCAGTGCAGTAGTGGAAAGATGTCTGCTATTTGTATGATTCAGTCAATGCAAAACAAAAAGAATTCATGAGCTAACCGTGATATTGCTGTGATTATGCCGTTGATTCTGATGGTTGAAAATACAAACATGGTGCGAGAAGTGTCACTGACAGCACAGTACAGAAGAGACTTGCACATGGGTGTCAATACGATATATAAACGAGCACATTGCTCATGTCAGATTTTAAAGCTTCAAATGCCTTTTACAAAAGATCTTTGACCCTAATGATCTAAGCAGGCCCCACAGTACCACAAAGGTTAAATATCTGATCCTGTGTTTAGTGTGAACCAAATGTCCAAATTATATAAGCGCTGCTGCTGGGGGTGCGCTGACCTCAGTATGATGACGAAGTATGGCGAGACAGACTGGAGCAGTTATCAGTTTGATACGCACGCACGCACGCACGCACAGAGAGAGAACAACTCCGCTGTAGCTGCACTAATGCGGACAAACAAATGCACATACACCAGCATGCAAGCACACAGTAACACATACAAACCCACTGATGTTCAGAGAAAGAAAGAGACCCAGACACAACATGACGGCAGACATACAGACAGAAAGTCAGACCCCATGCTTGCTGGACACACACACACACACACACACACACACACACACACACACACACACACACACACACACACAGTGGAGCACTGTGAGGGTTGTTCTGAGTACGGGAAGCAGATTCAGAGGTGGTGCAGGGGTTAGTGGAGGAATGCTGCCATACAAAGTTTGTTATGATGACGTTACCACCATCTAAAATATGACTCAGGCTGTAGTACACTCTCTACTCCAGTGAAATTTTAACCAGTTGATAACACCAGGATGCGATAAATGACAAATTTGGGAATAAAATCATCACCTTGTTTTCAGAATTTTACCACCATTTACCACCGGTGTTGTAGAGGTATTATGACACTGAGACACATGTTTTACTTTGTCATGCATATCCTGCTGCATGACAAATTTTCCCTCTGAGATTAAATACATTTTAACTATCATACTCTAATAAAATCATAAAAGCCATGTACGCACATTGGTGTTTTACATCCTGGCTGATTAGACCTCTGCTGAGATTGCAGTTGGTGGAATATAACTGTAGGTCACTGTAGGTGCTAAGTAAAATGATAAAGGTGCAAGTTGTCACATACTAACAGTTACAAAAAAATGCAGAAGATTCTGAAGATTCACAAACCTGGACATGCCCACACAGTCCTGACAAGAGGTCTAATCGGGCAAAGTAAGTCTTATGTATGTGATGTTTCAGGTTAATTTATTGTACTTTTAGCCCTGCAGCTGTTGTGTTGACTCTGGCCTGGTGACTGATGGCTAATACCATTGCATGTTAAAAGAAAATTGTGTAGCTACACGATGCTACCCCTGGTCTCATTTTTAAGATGAGCTGAAGATGTGAGGTTTTTTTTTTTTTAAATACAATTGAACAGTTATCGCCGTTCATATTTATGAGAAATGGAGTGTGATGTGTTCGCTGCCGATCACAAATTGACCCGGCCTTATTGGCTATGCACAGAGTTTAGTCAGATTGAGTCTGACACAGTATCAAAGGAGCGACTGTGATCTTCCACTGTTCAGCCAGCTAGAGCGACCCTGTGCCAGGCCTGGGCTGAGACAATGGGCCTGTAGGGAGTAAGCAGAAAAACAAAAAGAATAGGAAAGATTGTTACTGATACCAAAAAATTATTGAATTTGAATTTTAATTATTATTAATTTAATTTTTTTGCAAAGAGTTTAATCCCTTCCTCAGTCCATCCCTGTTTCAATCTGGAATACAGTGTGGAACATGCTCATATTTGAAGACATGCTTCTGTTCCTAATTTCCTCTGTTGCCAATTCAAACCCAACACTTCCTACCTGCTTACACATGTCTTGATAACATCAATATAACGTACATTTCCACAACACTAAATCCAATCCAAATCCTAAATTTACCGTGTGAGTATAGATTATCCCCTCCACCCACCCTTATTGTTTTTATTTTGCTTTTTTGTTTTGTTAATGCCGGCTATCATTTGAATACTTTTATTGGAGAGCGTATAGTAAATCCATAAGGCAGACGTATGGTGAGACTTCGTAGCATTCAACTCAAGGTAGCATCACACCAGTTAATCTAGAACAAGCTGAGCACTCGCTGATATCAAACTGGACTGTAGTTTTATCGCAAGCTCTGTCTCAGCCAAAGTCTAGTTTAGTGACGCCTGGCTTACTCCATCCTTTTATTCTCTCATATGGCTGTGGGCTAGTGTCTGTCCTCCAGCTGACCTGGCCTCAGTGTACTCTCCTGGCCTGGGTTAGGGCCTCTACAGGACCAGGGGCAAAAAGAAATTGACACATTGGTAGTTCAGTGGAAAACCAAAGTAACCTCCATTATGGAGTAAACCTCATTACAGCTGTTTTAAGAAGTATATGCAGTTGTGCCAAGAGAGCAGACTTCTCCTTGAATATCCTCCTAAATATATTGGCTCTTTCATCAAGTGGGCGCACTCTGGAAATAGGGCCATGACCTCATTTGGATCTATAAGAAGCCAGGGTATAACTCCTGTGGTGTCTATGTCAGGCTTCTTGTATATTAACATTACACATAATTACTGTATAGTAAGCTTAAGGAACAAGTAGAAGAGAGGTTATTTCTCACACCCTAAACAAACATGTCCAAAACAACTTCATTTGATTATCATAACAGCTTACTGCCATGTAAGCTTAATACCAAACCTGGCTATTTGTCAATGCTAGGCGCCCTATGGTTTGCGTTACCAAAACTTTCTAATCTAGGCTGAGCAGACAGGATAGGCTGGAATCCTGCAGCTGTCCTACAGCTGACCCCAGCCTCTCCCTGCTCCTTTGCCTCAGCCTCAGCTCCTCGAGCTGGGATAGACACTTTGAACTAGCTGGGTCAGGGCGGCTGCAGTACCACAGGCGCACTATGACGGTTCAACGAAAGGACAGAATGCTGCTCTCTGGTGAGGACAAACATCCACAGTGTCCTGTTGATTCAGCCACAAGGGAACATTAATCGTATACTTTGAATCAGGTTGAATCAGCCTTTCTGTTCACCTTTACCTGCAACTGCAACTTTAGAAGCTGTACAATATTTTTTGCTTTTTTTTTTAGACCAGAGTCTGGAATACTGTAAATCCGTGTAGAGGTATGGGAACTGTATTCTCATATCATGGAATACCATTCCTTCCAAGAATATCCTATGCTGTATTAATACTAAAAAAGAATGTATTTAACAACCAACAGTAAAGAATAAGAGTGAAATGAGAGGTTGAGAGGAAGAGGAAGAGGGAGAAGGAGAGGCAGATATAGGGGTAAGTGTAAAATAGATTTGGAGAGAGGATTAGAAGAGCTAAAGGACTGCAACAGTGTATCTGAGGTTGGGGATGCCGTCGATTGACAGCCATATGGTACTAGCCTAGCCACAGTTTGAAGGCTTTCCCCTTGTATTTTGGCATTCCTAGAGCATTCACTGAGCATTTAGCCTCAGTGATATAAAGGGACTGCATAGAGTGGTTCTCTATGTAGGGATCTGATCTGTTATTATAGAAGATAAAAGCTTGGCCAGGTTTTACTTATTCCAGCCAGCAACCCAGCCAACATCTTACTTTTAACAACTTTTCAAATTCTGCTGCAGCTGCTGGAACGCACATGGAACGACACGACCTATATCAACAAAACACTCAAAACCCACAACATTCTCTTTTGGTATACCTCAAGAGGGAATTCTGATGCTGTAGTCATGTATATGAGCAGTGATGTTGACAATGAAAAAGGCAGAGACAGCTGCAAATACCAGCCTAGCTGCTGTCATTGATATATACAAAGCAGATACATCCATTAGTCTGGTTCTAAAAGTCTGAATGTCCGCCAACATATCTATAAGAGTATAATATATACATATAAGAGTCTGGTGTTGTGCCTACTGATGGCTACTTTGGTTGGCTGGAAAAGAGTCGACCAATCAGTGCTTTGAAGGCACAATTAGAAATGTGTACATGATCTTCCTACGTATTGTAGCTAGCTAGAAAGCTAGCCACATGCATGAAAATCAGCAACAGAAAAGTGATGGCAAGCGTGTTTGAGATTGATGAAGTCGTAAAGCTTGTTCCAAGTCGACTGACAGAGTAACTCCAAATGCTACCCAAGCTCTGGAGTCAACTGAAAATGACGTTGGTGGGATGGAAGGCGAACAAGAACACAATGCCGGGCTGAATGAATTTGAATCAAGTTTGTGGCTGTTAACGCTTCTTCATATTTATCCTAACAAACCCCACGTGATCACGTCAACGAACAAAGGGAGTCATATTTTGAGTCAATCAATCTTAAACACTAAAAGTCTTTGAGGCTGCAATTTTCCTCTCTCAATCTGTGCAATATGTACTGCAAGAAGGGCATTATTAATTATTACATTATTTTTTTAAAGAGACAATTTGAGACATGGGTGTGTATACCTTTGAATGGCATCTATTGCCATCCAATGAAAATAAACAAATCAAAAAATTATTACCTAACATCTCTTACCCAATGCATCTTGGGATAAGCTCTAGCCCCCTGTGAGGTTTAGATAATGGTGAGATAAATGAATATAGCCTATAGCCATATTGCCATTTAGACCTAAAAAACAAGCTAAAAACATTTTTTAAGCCATTTTGCTTCTTTTCTGGTTTTAGCTTTTCCATCATAATTTCAGATGCGTCCTTGAAATTAAAGTTCTGTTTAAAACAGAGGAGACGACCAGACTGTGGAGGGTGAGAAGTCAAGAGGCTAATGCAATGATGGTACAAATTCAGCGTGAGATGATGATGTGCATTGACAGGCCGCAGAGAGGAAAAATGCATTGGATGTGATGTCTCTGTAGTGTGTGAGTGTGTTATTGTTTCTGCAAGAGGCAGGTGGTTGATAGAACCTGCAGCTATCTATAACAAACACAAACACATAGCTGCCTGTGAGACCCATCTTCTCCCTCCATCCTGGCTTTCTTTGAATCCAAGCCTATTATGTCATTGCATCTTCCACACCTCCTTGTCTTAGCCTGAAAACAACCCTCTTTGTCTGTCTGGAAAGAGGAAAATAACACTGAAGTAATTCCTCTGTGGCTATTTTAATACCACCATAACTTTCTCTTGACCTTTTTCACGTCAACGTTTGTTAGTTTTTATTGGCAGGATTAAGGAGTTGAGCTACCGCTAAATCCTCCGGATTCGTATTTTGTTTCGCTCATATACTTTTCCAGCTGTCATGCTTTCTAGCACTCCTCACTGTCATGGATCACAATTCATACTACTGAGCCGAGCAGGGGGGTATTTAGCTCCCACCAGCAGGGATTGTGCAGTCAGTACCTGTCAAATCAACAGATGAAGTGAACAAGTGCACACTTCAAAGAGCAGCGGAGAGTGTAAGAATCGCTTGTTGCCCATGTTGATGCTTCCCATCCAGAGCATTTCACATTTAAAGCTCAAAGGCAAGTCTGAGGCCTTAACATTCACACACATGCACACTGTGTTCTGACATGAGAGTAAAGAGGGAGGCCTTTGCTAAGTCAAACACACATGCAGTATGTGGATAAACAAAGACGCACACAGTCGCAGTGAAACACACACACACACACACAGACACACACACACCTTCACATGTGAGAAAAGCTCACACAGATGAAACGCTTTCGGTCGACACAGAAGACATCAGTGAAAGAGGAATTAGTCTTTTTTTCCCCCAGCTCAGGGATTAAAGTTGCATCGTGAATATTTAAAAGGAGATTTATCCAGCATTTCTACCAAATCACTTCTTCAAACAGGATGACAGCGTGAGTTTATCAAATTATACAAAGATGGTGATGCGCTCAGCTAAAAGTTAGAAGTTATGGATTCTCAATCAAATAAAAAGAAGGTGACATAATGAAAAGTAGGAGGGCCAGTTTGACTTTTAAAGGCTGACGGGATGTTTTTCAGTTTCCAATATTTTTAGTTGTCTTGGGCCTAACTCTAGCATTCTAACATACACAAAATTAAGTAATGAGATTTATGCACATGCTGACAGTCATGAAATCTGACAGAAGCCACGTTTCCACAACAACTGGAGTCTGCAGCTACAACGCTCACAGTAAAGAAAATGAAGGTCTAAGGTCCTAAGTTTGTTTTCGATCCTCAGCACTGTACTGGAGTGCATTTAAAAACACGTTCAGAGGGTGTTCTCAAAGTAAAAGTGTCTGCTGGTGGCGAGGGGATTTCATTGACAAGTTAACTACCAAAACCACTAGTTGGTGTGGTGGGCAGTAATCACCTACCAAGATTCAGAGTAGCGCAATAACACATATATTTTATTTTTCGCTATTAGGTAGAGAACACACACAACACAAGCCTAACTGCTTTTTGTAATGTACTTTAAATCTCTCATGAGTAAATACTAAAACAATACTACCTGGTTGTGTGGCCGCCCTAGGCCTTTACTGCGAAAATACCAAACTAGGTAAGCTAACCGTTTGCACGCTGAGGAATGGCGTCTACACGAAACGTCTGTTGCATGTATAAACTATAAGTGGTGCGCCGTTTTGCTCATCACTTCTCAAGTTAAAGAGTTGGTGATCGCCAAGATTCATCCTGCGGGGTGGTCAGGGATGTCTGTACAAAATTTTATAGAAATCTATGCAAAAGGTGTTGAAATAGTTCAGGACTAATGGCATGCTGTTCCTATTGATCCTATAATGTGCCACCTTAATACGTTAGATCAATAATGTATAAAGCATGACGCAGGCCTGACAAGAGTTCAAGGGCCTCAGATGATGTATGGTTTTATTGTGTGTGCAGAGATGCACATAATGTACTGTGTGGGGGTCTATCTCTGTATTATGTACTTCACTTATCAAGTCTCCATCTAACTCCCTTAAATCCTTTTGAGTCGTTCTTCACTCCCCCTCTTTAAAGGTAAATATAGGGGAGCAGCTGTTCGAGGTGAGGCTCTCTGGGGGCTCGGATGTTCGTTCATTTCGGTGTGTTTTTGTGGTGCTCACTCTGAAAAGGTACGGGGCGATCCCTGCACTGAAAAGCACATCTGCTTAAACATAGGACTTATTCAGTTCATCTGCCTCTCTTTTTCCTCCCCACAACACCCACATCACAACTCTGTGAGTCTAAGTAGGGCAGGCTGCCCCATATATACCCGCACACGCAAACACACCCATGCTGACAGAGAGGATCGCACAGGTCAGGTTGATCTCTGGAGGTTACATTATAGCGGATGGTAAATCATGAGCAATACAGCTACTCATCTCAGAGCTTCCGTGCTGGGAGTGGACTCAACAAGGCCATGAAAGTGTTCAAGGATATTTTAATAGGGCTGAAACTAAGAATAATTATTTTGATTTGTTTCATTATAAATTAATGGTTCAGTCAATAAATGTTAGAAGGTAGTAAAACACACACACATCTCAATTCACCCAAATTCCTGCAGATGAATGATTCAGATGTACAGATGTACTGCTAATTACCAAATGTTAGCATGCTAACACGCTAAACAATTAACTTGCTACAGCATGTTAGCATTTAGCTCAAAGTAACACTGTGCCTAGGTACAGTGCTCTACTGCATGCTAGCATGGCTAGTACAATTGGGGATATGCATATGCAGACAGGAAGGAAGCGATGTGTGCGACCACTTAAACTTAATCACCGTGGATGGTGATTAAAACCTGTTCTGTAGTGTAAGTTTTGGCTCAACAAACAATGCTATCTTGCAGAGAGGGTCTTCAGACGATAAAACGGTCGTACTGGTCATTTTGGATGGTCATTTTGTTGTTTAGGTTGGAGAACTTCATAGAATTTGCCATATACATATCATCATGCAAGTACATTGAGAGCAATAAACAAAAAGAGTAACTTGTATGTTTAGACATACTTGGCCAATAAAGCTGATTCTGATTTCTAAATCAGCAAGATTTTTTGAGTTTAGCTGATGATGATGCAGTGTCGTAAGCTCTAGAATAAGAAGACAAGTGTTTGTCATGCTTTTTATATCTACTTTGTGCTTCTCCTTTTATGTTTTGAACTTAATTTCAGTCAGCCATTGGTTCTGGAAGAGAAGCTATAACATACTGATAACTAGCAAACATCTTTAGAGGAGGCAGAATTCCTTTTATTTCCTTTTCTGTGTATTTTCAAACCAAAGTAAGAGGGTAAAAGGAATTACTGGTTTCTCCTTTTTTTTCAAAAAAGGAAAGAGTAATAAATAAATAAATATGTTTTGTAACCAGAGAGGTACATTTCTTAGAAGCAATAGAAAATAATTTCCCTGCAGCACACACTAATCTTTAAGCTTTACATTGTAAAACTCCAATGCCTCCAAAGGCTACAGCCAGGATGTTTAAGAGTCTTGTTCTCTTAGAAAGCTGCTAAGATATGAGAATATCTGAAAAATGGGAAATGATACTGCACACAATACAAAAGTCTGCGAGGGACAGGAAAAGAAAGGTAAAAAAGCAGCGGTTAGACATTAGAGAAGAGTTTTAGTTCAGGTTGGGTAGAAGAAGTAAGAGAAAGCCAAAACACAGGTAAGTGTGTTATATATCGGTTTATTAGCACAAGGTGCAGGCAAACAACAGAGAGGCACGTCTATAAAAGAAAAGACACCGAGATAGATATCTTTTGTGAAAAACACATAAAAGAGGCTAGATCTAGACCCTGTGGCACATATAGGATGTTTCTATGCATCTTGTAAGTAAAATAATAATAAAAATCAACAAATAACAGTACAGTACTTCGCACTGCATGGTGAAAAACATGTTGTTGTGTCTGTAGCTTGACCTCTGACCCCTGAAAATATCCCAATGGAGGTCCTAAATGATCTTCTGTCCGTTTACAACCATGAGAAGATCTGAGGGGAATCATATGTGTTACAATGAGTCAAGTGCCTGCTATAAATGCACACAGATGGAAGTGTGTACAAATCACACTTTTTAAAATGTTCATTCTTCTAGGCCAGTGTGTTGTTACATTGTGAAAGAAGACAGCCACAGAACATTACTACACCTCGTTGACAATGTTTTTCTTAAAGGGTCAGTTCAATCAAATACTAATATTCACCATCCTACTATTTTATTTGTCTTTCGAAAAGCATCCTGGTTTTGGATCCATAAACTGAAACTAAACTTGACTGATTGAATTCATTGCTTACACAATGACAATATACAACAACAGACTCAACAAGCATATAGTGTTAATAATAAGCAAACACAGAAGGAAGTAACTAAGATATAATCAATCATTCAAAATGATAAGATTAATTGATGTAAGAACTAAAAACTGACAACACATTACAGTAAAATTGAATAGAAGGAATCTCAAAGATTACTGGGACATTATTTACATTAATGATTGTCCATTAAAACCCTGGCTTTATTATTGACTTATCTATTTGGTTCAAGGAAAATTGTGCAAAGCAGATAAATAGTTCAGATTTAACAGCTCAGAGATTTAAAAGAGGGGGTGACCATCAAAGAGGGCTGAAAGCATTTCATTCAAGAAAAAGAAATTGACAAAAATATACAAATAGTCCTTGGGGGGTTCAATCGTGAGTTTGTTTGTGTTTGTGCAAATGTGTGCTGGTTGTTGGGTGTTGACGGATCAGTCTTTCCACTCAGTTTGAAAGCTTTCGGACAGGAGGACAAGGGCTGGAGGACGTCTGTGACTGTGTGTGCATGTGAGGACATGAACCTGTGAACTTATTGTCTGCTTCAGTGTGATCGTGAGACAGAGCAGAAGAGAAACTAGAGGGGCTACAGATGTGCATGCTTCTTATTTAACTGTGATTTCTTTGTTTATGCCACAGTAGGGCCTTTATATACGGAAAGGTGAATTGAATTTGTATCTATATCTGTTTATGTCGGACAAATATACTGGAAATCCAAGAAATAAGTGATCGACGAGAAACAGACAAGAAGAGAACATTTCACTGGACACAGTGGAAATCAGTCAGTCATTCTAAAAAAGAAGAACAAATACTAATTTAATTTCAAATGTGACTGTGTGTATGTCCAAAGACAATTGTGTGTCAGAGACACCCAGTTTGTCCGGAGGAGTGAATCACAGTGTGCCGACTCATTATGTGGAGGCGCTGAAGTCAGGACAGCGTAGTATGGCGAGTGTGCATGTGCACATATAATGTTAGTGTGCGAGTTGTCATGAGTGAAAGTAATGTGGAATCTTGTCCACAACATCAGACTTTCGCCTTCATACTGGATGAAAGGAGCCATGGATAGGGTAGAGTGTGTGTCCGTATGTTGCACAGGGAGAGGGAAAAGGTGCACAGAAGCGGAAGCACAGCTGATTGAGAGTCTGCATGGCGATGGAGGCGGGTTCTAGTCCTCTGAAGCATGGGGGATTGGGAAAAGAGGAGAAAAGAGAAATAACGGAGACAAGAGGGGAGTAAAAAAATAAAATGGGGATGACAGCAATCAAGGGGAAGAGATAAAGAGTAAAAAAAAAAAAAAAAAAAGTAAAATATGTGCATTTACAAAAGATAGTTTATTCAGAAAGAGAGAAGAAAGAATAAATGAAAATAAAAAAGAATACATATAAAAATAAAATGTTTATGCAGAGGGCCAAGAAGAAAAAGTAAAACAAGAGGAAGGGATGAGGGGGGAAAAAAGGAAGAAAGCAGGTTAGTAAAGCTGTCACAAAACTCAACTGCAACTCATCTAATAAATGTCAAATATTTGACCAATATAAGATGATAAAATAAGATCTGGCATATAACCTTCAGAATAAGATAAATGTGGTGTGTCTCACGTTGGTCAAATATTTGGGAAGATATTCTATACCATATACTTGTCTTTATGTGCCATGCAGAGGTGTCATGCATTGGAGGTGTGGCATGCAGCGTCTCAACACATACAGTTCACACTCATACATACACATCTGCTCTGTCAGGATTCAGCTTACACTCTCAATTCTCTGACCCAGTTACTACCTTTACCGCCTGTGTCCTCTCCCTGTGGTCTGCTGGAATAACAGTGATGAATGGATCCAATGCACTTTGACAAGGCCAGATGCTCTGTCTACTAAAGTGGGCCCACTGAAGTAAATTATGTCACACCTCACACTGTCCTCTTCTGTTACTTTCTGGGAAATCTGAGAGAGTTTAACCAAAACTTAAACAGAGCATCCTTCCAACAGCATTTCTCTCGATTAGAAGTAAACACATGCACACATACAGCCACGTAACCGGGGTAACACGAGCGAGCCATGCCATGCAAACAGCCCGACAGCTAAGCGGTGAACATGCCAACACAGGCATCTGATTTACATGCTGATCACTCCTCCCACTGTCGCCAACATCCATCCCGCCAAGGCTTCCAGTCATCTCAATGGACGATACACAGTACATGAAATGACTTTTTCAGTGGGCAGATTTGACAGCTATATCCTTCCCACAGTGCATTTGTATCAAATGGCAGAGGAAAACACAGATACAGCTTCACACAGTGCCAGTTTCTTTCCTAAGAAGACAAATGCTGCTTGCAGACAGCTACAATGGATCCAGACTTAGTCACTCGGTTTCAACAAAGACAGAACTTGAATATGTGTGACCACACAAAAACCCTAATCAATACCACCCTACTGTCAAGTGGATCGAGCTTTTACTATATAAGATTTCAGCACCACCAATTATGTTGCATTCAATTCTGCTTTTGCTGAAAAAAAAAAGAAAGTCTGAAAACCTACCTTTAACCTTCAAGGCTGAAGTTGATTTATTCATATGATCAGTAACATTGACATGACATTATCATAGAAAACAGCCAGCCTAATATCGTACTTTGTGTGCAACTGGTAACATCCCGGGCAGAGGCTGGATATACCAGCATTTATGGTCGTGGACTGCTTCTCTTTCTCCCTCTCACACGCTAAGATCCTGCTATTTAGTAATGTCTAAAAGGGTGATGAGTGAACTGACTCAATTTTATACATGTGGTACTCGTACTCATGCAGATATGTGCAGCCATGGGGCTTGTGTGTCGTCAGCAAAGGAGACCTCACATGCTAATTCATACACCCATGCAAAATACTTTCTCTGCGAATGACATGCACAGCAGTTCTGCAGTTTAAAAATGGAACAGCTGCATGATGAAAACAAAAAGTGAACTGAGGAACAAGAGTATGTATGGCACAATTATGTTAAAGCAGAGATGGGGGGGAGACCAGAGTTTAAAAAAAAAAAAAAATATGATGAACGGATTTCCAAAATAACACACACACACACACACACACACACACACACACACACACACACACA
>CALSBV010011267.1:2350051-2362168 GCA_943590825.1 Bovichtus diacanthus | reverse complement strand
ATATATACATATATATATATATATATATACATATATATATATATATACATATACATATACATACATATATATATATATATACATATATATACATACATATATATATATATATACATATATATACATACATATATACATATATATATATGCACATATATATACACATATATATATATACACATATATATATATGTATATATATACATACATATACACATATATATATATATATACACATACATATACACATATACATACATACATATATATATATACATACATATTTATATACATATATACATATACATATATATATATATATACATATATACATACATATATATATACATATATACATATATATATATATACATACAT
The DNA here is from genome assembly GCA_943590825.1 of Bovichtus diacanthus. Lineage (NCBI taxonomy): Eukaryota > Metazoa > Chordata > Actinopteri > Perciformes > Bovichtidae > Bovichtus > Bovichtus diacanthus. Next base: position 2,361,790 of record CALSBV010011267.1, on the reverse strand, counting down.
ACATATATATATATATATACATATATACATACATACATACATATATATATACATCCATACATACATATATATAAAGTTTATATTCATGTATATAAATATATATATATATATGTATATAAATACATATATATAAATATATCTATATATATATATAAATACATATATATATATATATAAATATATATATAAATAAATATATATGTATATATATACATATATATATATATATAAATAAATATATATGTATATATATTATATACGTATATAAATGTATATATATATATATATATATTATATAAATATGTTTATATATTATATAAATATATATATATATATATATATATATATATATATTATATATATAAATGACTCTCCCATAACCTGGAAGAATTCAGTGTTTCACTCTACGCACAGTTTGCAAGCATACAGCAAAAATCAGCTGCTTCACACATCAAACCCTCTCATTGCTGGATGATTCTCAGTGCAGCATGCAAGTAAAAATGTGCACAATATCAAAAGTATTTAGCGTCATCATCCTAATCACATTTAATCACCCACATCATCATATCCATTTTTATCATGGACAGCTTTATCCTCTTCTTTTTTTTCCCCCGATAAGGTGATTATTTTAATAAGAAATTAGAGCAGACTTTATTTATTTAGTATATTTTCCTCTATATTATTTCGCATTTCAAAGCATGCCAAGAAATTTTTCAGTTTCTGCATAGTGCTGGCTATACGAGTGCCAAAGAGCTTGATTCCTTTACAAGTTGTAGAAGTTGGTATATACAGGCAAAGAGTGACAGAGCAGATCCAGTGTTGTGTAAACGGTACCAAACCCCCCCTCCCCAAGTGCTCAAAATATCTACAAATACGCGACCCAAGTCTGTTGGAACTCATAGAAAGGTAAACAGGGCTGAAAAAAGCTCAGCATAATGGAAGAGCCATTAAGGAAGGTGTGTCTGTGTGGTGTATGTGTGAAGGTATAAGCTGGGTGTTTATGTCTGTATGTGTGTGTTCAAATGTGAAGGGGAAAAAAAAACACAAACCACTCCCCAGTCCCCCATTGATTTTTTTTTTTTTTTTTAAAAGTGCACCCTCTACTGTTATAATATGCAGTATGCATTACATAAATGTATTCTGTAGCATTGAATATTCCACTAAGGTCTACATACAAGGAAGGAGAGTCGACACATCAACCACATTCTAGTTTTGAGGTCATAGTTCTGAATGTAAAGACACAGTTCAGGCCACTAGGTGACTGTTATTGAACATTAACAAATCTCTCGCTACAATATGTGTGATGACGAGCCCGCTTCTGAAAATCACTACCTCAGCACTGCACTGTAGAAGGGAAAAAAAAACAGATTCACTGGTAAAGAACTTGATGAAACTCCAGATTCACTGGATATTTACTGGACATTTGTAGACAAAGGACCTTGTTCTTGGTGACCACAGGCAGGGACTGCTGTTGAAAACTTACTAATGGCAATGGGTGTGTCAGCAAATTAAACCAAAGAAAGCACAACAACAAGCAGAGAGGGTTCAGTAGTAAGAAGAACTCAGTAGATTTGGTCAGCGTCAGCTTATCAGCTCTGGACATCCGTGATGCATTCACTCACGTTTCAACACAATGCTGAAAAAGGTTCTTGTTACTTTGTACAAACTGCGATTCAACAAAAATAACATTGAATCACAATTAATTTGAAAGTAGCTAGAATCACTTTTTACAGTGTACAAACCACCCTCATCGTCAGAATAATTATCTGGGCTCAGGTTTTCCAAAACAATCTAAATCACACCCCCAAAATGATTTTGACTCATTTAAAAAAAAAAAAGATCCTTGGTTGAACTTTAAAATCACAGATAATCACGCAGCATTTACATGTGAGTTTAAAATGTCACCAATGGCCATTTGTTACAGCATTCACTTGCTTTGGTTCGATACTAAAGTGCACCTTTACAAAGTGTGACATCAGATGCTTCCATGCAGCCACACGGTGCAATCACAGCACCGGCAAGATGCTGACTACTACTATGCGATAACACGTAAAACAGGCCAATTGCACAATGCGTATTGAATGTGGCTTTGTCTGCATTTGCGAATTGATCATTTTAGAATTATTAAAAATTATAATAACAATCATGTGTACCACTCGCCAAGCACTTAAATATTGAAAAATGGTTGTATAAGCATTTCAGGATTATGAACAAGAGAACACAAGAAGACGGGGAGAGGCATGTTTACACAGAAAGCCTTCACTTGCTGCACCAAATGAGCTGTTCGTTAATCTCTGACAAAGTAATAAAACACAGGCAAATTTAAATAATCCGACAACAATAAATAAATACAATAGCTTAGACCAGCAAGCAGCAAAGTACAATCTTCAGAATTCTGCATTAAAGGGGAAGCCCACCAGAGTTAAGCTTACAATGTTACTGTGTAAAAGTTGCGTTCAACCAATTTCTCTTTCCTTTCTTCTGATTGGCTGGTTGTAAGTTCTGAAACAAAAGGAAAATGAACCCTCTAACATCAATGACATACGTTCCTGAGTCTTTATTAAACATCTGCACTGAGTAAGATATAAAGGGCTAAAAGTTAACGGACGCAGTTAAGCTGCTACAAGTCTTAACTGTTTAAAGGACTATTGCACTTCAGCAGGCTTTCCCTCCTCAGTTAGGACTCTTCAGTGTGGGGTAGGAAAAAGGTTATCCGTATCATTTTGGATCAGGGAAGACAATTTGAAGATGTCATAGGTATTTATTTCCTTTCATCTCGGCAACTCAAAGCTAAAAGAACTGGAAGATATTGCAGAAATTAAGTGTTTACTATAAGGGGTTATCATCAGTGATAATGGTGCTAAAGTACAATTTCTTCTTCCTGGGATCACTACGGCTGGAGCATTGAAAATTCTTGGATGACCTAAGTATTTTAAAACCTACAGCGTAAAGGTTTATTTTTATTTTTGCCGTCTAGATTCAAAACACAAACACTCAATCTGTCATTTGCCTGTTTAAACAAGCCACTGAAACCAGTTGGGGGCAAAGAAAAGAAATATGTCCTAGAGACATTAGAATCCAGTGAACCTCTACATTGTGTGGAAGCAAACGCACTACACGCCATGCTCTGCAAACGCGGACGAACATAAAACACCTAGACCTGAACTTACCACACGCATAATAATATTAAAGCACACTCACTTCTTGCTAGTGTTTGCATATTGTACTGTACATAGAATAACGGCGCATTCGGCTGGTCATTGTAAACTGGCAAACTTGTATATTTACGGATCACATCACAAACTCGTATGTACAAGGTGAAAGCATTCTGGGTGCTTGCTCAGGTGAAAAAAAGTAACGACCAATGAAATCTGAGGTAGCAAATTCAACTACGATAAACTAGAATCATTCAACCTTTTTTTTTGTTTTCCTTTATGCCTGTGCTTCGATGTTTATAAATGAAAGCAGGCCTGTATTATGTCATCATATTATCATAAATTCTCTGTTTCACTCTAAGGTCACAGCTCATAGCTCATGGAATTAGTAAATCTGGGTTTTCCGCTTGTTAAATTACTTATAGTTAGCTGTTTTTGGTGCTCTGTCCTCATGGTGAACTTGGAAGTTTGCCAGTTTACCTGTTTGTGACACTGCCTATGCATGCCATACGTTCTTCACTCACTAGCAAATCTGTACAATGTTTATGATAGGGCAGCTGATATGTTCATCGAGAAAAATTCATGGCTTTTAACCCTCCAGTTCCCACCCCTGAGGTGCAAACCAGCCAATCCAGTGTGCTCTTGGGAAGCGGGAAGCGTTAGCTACGCCTCTTGGGGCAGGACATCAGGGGGAAGGAACCAATGACAGAACGGGACAGCAAGGTTTCCTGTTAGGCCAGCTAACACTACAATTTACTAACCAGTTTGTGAGTTTATCGGAAGCGCCACGGACGTATAGAATAGAATAATCATTATATCAATAGGATTTTCAGTGCAAGACGTAAATGGCTACTTGTTTCGTCATTATTCTGTCCGTTGTTGTCTTGTTCTTGTCAGTTATCCGACACTGGACACATCAGTAAAGGGATTCTTCTACAGGATAGCAGTCACTTCTGTGTGTGTGTGTGTGTCTGTGTGTGTGAAGTGTCCTCCTTCAGCACATGACTGACAGGTCCAGACTGGATCAGTCTGAGTTTGACGTGGACTGTGTTCAAGTGGCAGAGCTCCTCTCTGCTATGTTTGCGGTTTTGGTTAAAGGTTGTACCGTTGTGGAGTTCAGAAAGCTCCAGGGTGTGGGGGGAGGGGACAGAGACCTTTCCTTGCCCCTCTGCCTGGCTTCACTCTCTCTGAGCGAGAGGTCAGAAGTGAAATTTCAGCGGTGAAGATACAGTAGCTGGTTATTGGTGGTAGGTACAGTAGGTGCCTCTTGATCTCCAAAGTGGGACTGCAGGATAAAACATCACTCTCATTCTCTCTCTGTTACCTCCCTCCATCCCACTCTCCTCCCCCTTCACTTCTTCCTTAGCTCCCCCCTGGGTCAGAGCTGTGTCTCTGTGGTGTCCGTGAGTCCAGAGGGGTCTGTGATTCCTGGAGGGACAGCCTCCTTTGGGTTTCAGGATCCATATATGATACCCCTGTTCCAGCTGCTGGCCCAACCCCAGCCCCCATACATACCCCTGACTCAAAGTCTAACCCTGCTCCTAAGCTTGACCCCACTGCTGTCCCGCTCCCTAAATCTATCCTTACACCTGAACCTACAGCTGGTCCAGAGATGACTCCAGCACCAGTGCCCAGTCCCAGCTCCAGCTCCAGATGCTGCCCCAGGCTGTCCAGTCCAGAGGGGGCGAGCTGGCCCTGGTTGGTGTTGAACAGTGGGGTTTCATCGGACTGCAGGGAGTCAACAGGCTTGGCTGGGAACCCTTCAAAGTCCTGGGAATCCAAGATCTGCAGGGAAAGAACTGAGAGGTCAGAGGGACTGGCTACATCTGCTCTTGATGTGATTGTAATCATAATCCTTTTTGGAATGCAAACAGAGTTCATAAGGTTGAAGATCTCAGGTTTGACTGCATTGTTTATAGTTTGTATAAACTGGCATGATATAATGAATGTAAATACAGTAAGTATTAGTAAGCACAGCATGTACTATATTTGATATGCTAAGGATGCTAAGATCATATTCGAATAAACTCGGTAGTCTCAAGAATGCCTGAAGATAAAAACAAACACAGTGTAGCTACTAAGTAGAAGTAATACCAATCCAAAGTTTAAGGATTAATCAAATGCTTTGTGGGTTTCAATGTTTCTACTTTATAGTTACTGGGGCCCAATGTCAGCAAAAGTGTAGCTCTGAAGAATGTAAAGTATGCACAGCAATAATTGCATTAATACATCTGCTTCACCTGTGAGAGGGAGGCCAGGCTGTCTGTGTCCAGAGGTGCAACAGGCTGGACCAGTGTCTCTCCGGGACATGTTACTGGGCCAGGACCAGGGCAGGGGGAGACCTGCAGGAGACAACATCTTATTAGTCTACAGGACATGTAGCCTGGGTCAGTGTCTAATAATGTGTCTTTCATCCTGCCTCCTGTTGATAGCCTGACTTAGTCTCGTGTGTGTGTGTGTGTGTGTGTGTGTGTGTGTGTGTGAGTGTGTGTGTGTGTGTGTGTGTTATTACCTGAGGTGGCGATGAGATGGCGCTGTAGGCGGGAGGAACCAGGGCCATCTGTCTCTGCAGCAGCTGCATGATTGCTCCGATGTCCGTTGACATGCGACTCTCCAACCTGCACAAATTATGCAATATGGTATGATGATGTTCTATAAATTGGTTCCTTTACTACATTTTATTTATTTCATTGAAGACATCGAGACGGCTGATGTTATCTTGGAAATGTAATACTCCACATTTAAGGAAAGTGTATGTTTTTTTTTATCCTCTTGGTTCTAATTTACTTTTCTGAACTCTGTCCTACTTATACTGCACTTCTCTTCCCACTCTGATGTTATCCTCCTACCTTTGGAGCTGTAACAATATATTTTTCTCACAGAGTGTGAAATTTGATGTTATCTAATTAGTAATTTGTCATTTTGGTCTGTAGTCACACTGTGAAAATACATAATGTGAGCTAAACACATACAAGAGGGGAAAGTTTTAGCATCCAACCTGCTGGGTCCTAAGTAAGTCCTAAGTCCTGCTGGGTAAGACTCATTCTACTGATCTCTTGTTCAACTTTCTAAAGTCCAACATAGACTTTACCATATGTGCAGCTATTTTCAGTACAAGGGGGAAATTCTCTCCTCCTACACATCACTACTCCTCTTCCAAATTTCCCTCAAACAGACCATCAGCCTGCTGACACATCCTATGCAGCAGAGGCTTCCAGTCAATCACGTAATACAACTCTATAAACCAGAGACACAGCCTGGGGTCTCAACAAGACCTGACAAAAGGAGCCTCATCAGGGTTTTAGCAGGGACTTCAATATTGTCTAAGTGTTCGATACAAAACAACAGCCAGATCAGCACACACATGCACACGACCCAACACACACACACACTCAGACATTCAACCGGTCACACCTGTTGAGCTGTTTCTGAAGCAGGTCCAGGCGTGTGTCCAGCTGGTTGCGTTGCTGTCGGCTCAGGCTGTGCAGCGACGTGTTGAGGGGCGGGGGAGAGGTCAGGCTGCAGCTGGGAACCTCCTGGTACTGGCCACCCCCCCGACTCTCCCCCCAGAAACTAAAGATGTGGGACACACCCGAGAATGCACCTGTGGGAGAAGACGACCGGTGGATAAGGAAAGAGGGAGTGTGTGTGTGAGCGTGAAACACTGGTTAGGCATTAATGTGCAATTCACAAGGATGTGGGGGACGCTATTCTGTTCTATTTTACCTGACAGGGCATTGCAGGTGTTCCCAGTCTTGGGGTCTCCATCACCCTCAGTGTTCTCATTGAAGTTTCGGGGCATCGCCTGAGCCTGCGGATTTTCCAGCATAGTTGCCGGTGGCACGAGGCTGGTCACAATCGGCTCCTCCCCCTGTAAGAGGTGTAGATCCAAGACATTAACACCAGTTCTTATTGTACCATGGTGTACAACAATGGATGCCGCAAAAGAATAAGTACCCTTAGATTTAGACAAGATGAAAACTGTAGTTCTACCTCATCGCCACTGGAGTGTGAAGACACTGAGCTTCGATGTGCCTGCCATTGTTCCTCGGGTGCCTCCTCCTGTTTTTGGTTGTTGGCTGTGTCCGTCTGTCTTCGTCTCACAGACTTATGGGACTTTTTACTTTCTCCAGCATCTGCATCATCTGGACAGAGGTGTGTGAGGAAAGATTAAAAAAGGGGGAGATGAAGACCAACTTTTCAAAGATGAACACTTGCCGAGGATTGCCAAAAAAAACTCTGCCATGAACAAACTTCATTATCAAATTATATGGTATTCATACAGTCAGACAGTTTTGAATTTTTTTTTATGTGACAGTAAAACAAAAGGTCAAAGAGAGAGAGATGAGGTATAAAGGAAGGGTCACCTTTTTCTGTACGTCTTCGGAACGATAACTTGCGTCTGCGTAGTTTGTTGAATCCCCCACAGGTGGAGTCGTCACTGCTCGGAGAGCCAGGGATCATGTTGGTCTGAAATGAGGACCAGCATTAAATAGCCTTCATGAAAAGATACGTTGTCGGGATGCTATTTGTAATACAAGCAACGGCAAGAATCAGGTAATCCTTCCAAAATGTAAAGTAAAGACTTTGCTTGGATACTTAGATATAACAACACAAAGAACATGCATTCAGTACACGGATAGATGTAGAGAATGTCAACGATGGAGCTTTAGCAACAGGAGCGATCAGTCAAATGGTCCTAATATTTCAGTGTCTGTCAGAATCAGAATTCACATGACTTGTTCCTTAATTTAAGTTGTAAACTCACATCTCTGAGATTGAAGGTGATTTCCAAGTTGTTCCAGAAGTTGTCTGCAAACTCAGGGTACATGTCCAGCACCTCCTGAACATCCTCTCTGAAGATTTTATGGAGGTCGCAGTAGGTCAGAGCCCTCACATCAGCGTTGGATTTACCTGGTCGGGAATACAGGTTGATAGGCTCGCCGAAGATATCGTTCTTCCCTGGGAGAGGTGAAAAGAAAGAAAACCCTTATGGATGAAAGACAGTTCTGTATCCTGCACAAGCAGCCAAAAAGGCCATTGTAAACGTTATAACAAATACTACTACACAATAAACTGCTTTTCAGATGAAAACTGTAAACAGATTTCCTGTTTGGGGATTTAGATCCAATCCACGCTCACATTGGGCAAAAGACGAGGTGTACACCCTGATCATGAATCTACACTTAACTATTAGTCATCTTTAGTCATCCCTTCATGCTGTTATCTATTGTGAAGATAATGTATGGTGTATATTGTGTCTCTGTCTTTGTCGTATTGTTTACATCTCTGTTTATGGTGGCAAACTAGTTTACCCATTTGGGGAGTAATAGAGTTCATCCAACCCCATTTTATCATAGGAGTAACACTCTATGCCCACCAGCAGATGGCACTTCCAGCTAATGCATATGTGTTATAGTTGTTAAGAGGCAGCATGATGTGCGCCTGTACAGAGTCGAGACCCAGAAAGGCACCTTGAAAGAGCTATGTAATGGTAAACCAAAAATAAATTGTAAAGTGGTCTACATACTTTTTCAAAGTCTATATTAAAACAGGAGGCTATGGACCAGAGGAGGCTCCATTTTATGAGTTCTGTCCTGTTGATACATCGGTGCATTGCAGTCTGAACTACTCTGTCTTGGTGTAAGTCTCACGGAAGCAGCCCTGAGTTGGCCAACAATTGCAACAATTAAATGATTGGACATAACTGCTAATAAGATGTTGCCATTTTCTTGCTTCAACTTTAGTTTCTAATAGCCTACAAGTTAACAAAGGAACAGAGGCTACAGTAAGTGGGGAATGTAATCAGAAAACATATATTGACAGCTTTATATATCTATATATATAAATATATTTTTTGTACCCAAGATTGCTACCACCACATCTCCTCTCAGGATCTCAATGGATCCCCTGGATATGAAGTAGAGGGCAGTGAGGACGTCCCCAGCGTGGACCAGTGTGTCACCCGGGGGTGCGTGGGTGGTCTTGAACTTCATGGCCAACGCCCTGAGGCAGCCCTTGGTGGAGCCTTTAAAAGCCTTGCAGTTCTGCAGCAACGTCCGGTTCAGATGGAGGCAGATATCCGCCTGGAGACATTCTGGGAAACCTTTCAGCACCTGGGGAGAGGGACCGAGGCAGCAAGGAGGCCGAGGGAAGGAGAAGACAGGGAGAAGGAAGGTTTGAGGGATAGAGAAGTAGAGAAGTAGAGGAGGCCAGAAGGAGGAGGAAGACAAAAGGTAGATACAAGTTGGGTGAAAAAGTTGGAAGAAAGAAAAACGAGGAGGGGAGAAGGAAAGCAGAGGTAAGAGAAGTAGGAGAGGGAAGACAGAGGGAGAAGAGGTGGGATAAAGAAAGCGGATGAATTGATCGTGAAAGGTTACATTAGATTTGATATAGGCTATTAGCACCGATTGACTTTGAAGTTCAGAACATGAAGCTAATGTCAAATAAATGTCACAGATTATGGACGCTTTAAAAGGAATAATAAAAAGTGTCTTTACAGTTTTTATCATTGTCACAGTTATCCCTACTGGTGAACATTTATGACATTCGCTTTTATTAGCCTGTTATTACACCATTCCACAAATGAACATGACACAACTAAATTTCCTGCACATTTATTAGAAGAAGTCATGGTTTTTATTTAATCTTTTATAATTTTAACCCGAGTGGAAAACGAGCATCACCATTGTGGGCTTCTTTCTCTTTAAAAGGCCCTATTGCAGTGATTTTTGGAAATGTATTTCAGAGGGCCTACCGGAAAAGAGACAGCAATCCCGCATAGTGTAATTAATATGAATAATTGATAAATTTTTAATGACTTCACTGCAAGCAAGGGAAGCCCCAGCTCTTTTGAGCAGGCTATGGGCTTGTAACTCTCTGGCTGACTGCACAGAACAGAACTTTACCTAAAACACTATGTTTCTTTCTCACCATTCCTCTTTCATTTCAGCCTTCACTAGGTATCGTCCTCATCTCTTTACAGGCCGATGTTCATTTCTGACTTGCTCCATTTGTATCGAGCGTCTTTTCACCTCCCATCTCGGTTCCCGAGTTAGTCCTTTTGTGGGCCTCATTACTTCCCCAGACCCCCCTTATACACACCTTTTAAATGTTTCTGGTTTTGAATAAGAGCCTACTGTTACTCCCTGCCCACAACAACCTTTTTGTGAGGGTGCCCCCAAAAAGTCAGTTTTTAGAGGAAGGATACATGAGGCGTTATTTTGGCTCTGGTTTACTGATGTATTTAGAAGATGCTGAGCTGCTGACTTCCAAGGATACACTGTTATTGTTTGTGTTTGTAATGTTTGCTGTTGTGATACATTATTGTGGTGCTGTTTATTGAGCTGTTCTACAGAGCAAAGCTTCTGTTTAGTGTGGGAAAGTAATGTTTTCACGGGCCTCTGGGACACTTAAACTACTCCACTTTACAGCTGCAACCAAATACACACAGGTGACTGAATATCTGGCATTTTACTGTAACGGGCAAAAGTAAGATAAGAGATAAGATAAGCCATCTATCCTTCCCTTCTTACTCCTTCTTTTAAGAAGTTTGTCCAACCCAAAAACGGAACACAAATAGCATAAAAATAAAGACCATATAACCAACATAAACTTCAAGGAAAGCAGAAATTAATCAAGGTTTGATCAAGGTCTTTGCCATACACATTCAAACATTGAATTACATTTGAGAGACATGTTGCTGTGGCTATGCGTCTGTAACCAAAGTCAATAACACAATGCTCAGATTTCCATTGTATAAATGTTGTGTTATTGATTAAAGTGTATGTTCGTGGTCAGCTGTAAAAGAACAACCTCGGAGCAGATTCAGTCTCGTGCTCAGCCAAATGCAAAAGATACAACAGATTTCTTTCTTTTTCCTCCTGCTCTCATCACAACACTCCCGTAGCCTTCAGTTGCTCATCACAGCTGCATTAATAATGTCTCCATCTTTATGAATGAAGTAGGTTGCAGCTGATTGAATCAGTTGTGGAGACAGACAGACAGACAGACAGACAGACTCCAAGCAATCATAATTTCACTGGGCCTTTAAGAGAGCAAAAGAACAAGGGGAGATAATGGGACTGACACTTAAAACACATTCCCATGGATGCTTGTCCAATTGTTTTGCTCTCTACTTCAACGGCTCACTTGTTCTACTGAAATGAAACAGGATTTCAGTGATGGAATAGTGTGTTTGCACTGGGACTTTGCTCGGAAACAGAGTTCCCCTATGCTTCTGTAGGGCTTCACAGACAACAATGAGGCGCTGATTATGCTCCGACGGGCATTTAAAAAAATAATTTAGACGCTCGAAAAGGCTTCCTGAAGTTATGAGCAGGCATATATTGTTTTGTAAAGTGTGCTTTTTGAGCTGAGACTATGAAACAGCTTACGATGCAGTGAAAATGTGTAGCTGTAAAGACAGTAAAGATGACATCCACTGACTCATGCATTGCATTGAATGCGTGCATCAGCAGATCTCAAGTGCGTGACATGTTTATGATTATCTGGTACGGAGAAACAGAACATGTGACTGTGTGTGTGTGTGTGTGTGTGTGTGTGTGTGTGTGTGTGTGTGTGT
>CALSBV010011267.1:2330563-2341226 GCA_943590825.1 Bovichtus diacanthus | reverse complement strand
CACACACACACACACACACACACACACACACACACACACACACACAGAGTCATTCTAGATATGCAAATGCACAATAATGCATGGATGTTCCTACATCTGGTGCTGGTATCGTTAGTGCTAAGTGTGTGTGTTCCTACACACACACTTAGCACTAACGATACCAGTCATATCCTCCATTTCTCTGTAACAGGGGCTCTGATACAAGGATTTGACCTAAAAGTAACAAGGAACCACATTCAACTTTCTTCCACAACACATGTATTCAAAAACACACACTCACATCTTTTTCCTCCATCTTCCACCTCAAGAATAAAACGTGGGTATTATGGAGCAGTTCTAAGTAGCTTAACTTGCAGTAATGTATTCCATCGTCTGCACTGCACTCCTGGACGAGAGCAGGGATGTCAGTAAACAGACGCCTCAGCACAGCCTGGCCTTGTGTCTCTGCTTAATAGAACCACATAGTGAATTGCAGAAGCATGGCTGTTGTGCTGACCGAAAAATGCTAAGCATTAGAACACAAGGGACAAATCCAGAAGTGAGTCTGAATGACTTTGTGTGTGTGGCTGTATGGACCAATAAACAGCAGAAGAACTGAATGGATAAATACATCACAACTAAGGTGCTATCCAAATAGCTTACAATATAATACAATCTAATACCAGAAACGACTGCATAGAGGTGAAGACACAGTCTCTAAAGCAGAACACTAGAAGCTTGAAAAAGATAGTATGCAATTTGCAATAAAGTCAGAAAGTCATGATCGTCACTTTCAAATTTAAAAGTTGTTATATTAAAACCATAATCACTAAAAATGCATTAAGAAGAGAGTTATTCGTGCAAATTCCTATTTGCGAAAGTTTTCCATTTCTAAAAGATATCCAAGCTATTCAAAACGATCCACCCTGCATCTATTCTGTGTGTGTATGGTTTTCCAGACAATTGCTCTAAGCTTGGAGCAATTATCGGCACCAGCAGACCAACAGACACATTTGTATGCAGGTAGAGTTGCCCTATTAGCCTGGGAGGCAGGGACAAGACAAGAACCAACACAATCTCCAGAGCGGGGAGACATCAATAATCAATAAAAGGCGAGGTAAAACTACGAATGATTCAGTTTGATTGTTTTGTAATTCAGATATTATACAGAGTCCTGTTTTCCCAGAAGGCACACATGATCACGATTCTTCTGTCACCTCATCTTCTCTGTGTCTTTTTTCTCAATTCACTTCATTTAGCTTTCATTACTCATTACTCCATTTGAGCTTGCTCCGGTTTCTTCCTGCCCTCCTCTTGACCTGCTAAATCTCTCCAGCACTCCTCGCTCCATCTTTCCTCCTCCTCTTCTTCTTCCACACAGCGTGCAGCTAAGTCACTTCTCATTTATCCAGTTACCTATTGCCATTCATCCTGCCTCCCATCTCATCTTCCTTTCTTCTCCTGCTTGCAATGCTCCAATCCTTTACATTCTCTCTCTTCCTCTTTTTTCCTCTTGGACTCTCAGTCGCCCTTCCTCCCTCATGCTTTAATTCTTCCTTTTCTTCCTCCCACTTTCATTATCACTCTTTCTCTATTCAAGTGTCCATTCTCTTCTTCACCTACTGTAGCTGTATAGCAGACATGTATGTACTTCTGATTAAACCATCGCAAGAACATCTCATATGAGGATCTCATATCCCTCATTCTCTCTGTATTTCCTCAGGAGTTATTAATATAGATACCACAATTTGGCAAGACAACATTTGCTTGATTAATTAAAAATTAGCAATAAATATTTTAGTGTATATCCTCTCAGTAATTGAGCCAGCTGTTTAATGTCTAAGCCAGCTCTATATAATTGTGGCTCCCTCAAAGGCTTTATTTTCAAGTAGTTATGAATTTCTGTATCCAAATCCCTGCTTGTATAAAATACCACTGGTCGCACTGGTATTTTGTTCATAGAGAACCTTCATCTGCCTTCATCTATTCTATGTGGAACACAGTTAGCTTGGTTTGTTTACATTTCCAATTATCCAGCATAGCACATGTCATACAGTACATGTACGAACTCTGTACCTTCCTAAAAGGAAGAGTTACAATCCAGGTTTTCCAAAGAATTCGACCTTCACCTCATATCGGTGTCTCGCCCTAACTGACTGGCAAATCTGAATTTGCACCTTCAATACCACATTACACTGGTGAAAACAGGTCAACTGCTGTTTTCCACACATTTTGCCTTTGAAAGAATGATGTGCTTTAAGTAAGTAAGGGTAAAAAGCTAATTCTATAAATACTAAAGTAAATTCCTTAACCTGACCTAACACACATCCATCCGAGGGCAGGAAGAAAGGTGTGTGCTTGTGTGTATCGATGAGGTACGCAGTGTATATATGCATTGACCTACTCCTATCTCCTACTCTTTCATTTCTTTTCCACCAACTCCTCTAACAAACTTAACACTTAAGCACATTTTCTGTAATTTAAGACAAGACTTCCTTTTCCATGTGCCGCTCATTGTTTACAGTCCGATCAGCAACTTAAGACGCTAGAATGGAGTTGGAGTTGAGAGACGTCGACCGGATTGTTTCGCAAGTAGACAGTTTACAAAGTAATATTAAGATAATGAAAAACTAAATCGTTGTCAGACGATAGCCAATGGGTTTATCTGATTTCTTTTCGGCCAATGCATTATGCCTCTTTAGCTCTCCACACGGACTGTTTACCTGCATTCAACTAAAGCCCACTCAACGTGATTGATTAAATACAGCTCGAAGTAAACATAGACTACAAATGGAAACCTGAGAGCTTCAGATAATAAAATATTATTCAGTTGCCTAAAGATTCCTGCATTTATATGCAAATATCTGTATATAGAAATTATGTTGTGTGCATCCCAAATTGGTTCATCTTCTTTTTAGTTTAATAGATATAATACACGCAAAAGATTAAAAAAATGTTGTGATAAAAAATGCGACACGGATAGAGAGCGGTCTTGTGTTGCGGTTCTGTCATCTGTGTCGCAATACAGAATCAAGAAAAAAGTCATCTTTTGCTTTTCTGACCTGTACTTTTTTGTTTGAAGGGCAAGATATCACTCACATATCGAGCATTATCTCAAGTATCATTAACACATCTGACAGAACACATAAACGCACGTTTACAAGTGTGAGCAGACAAACGCTACGTGCACACACACTCACACAGCTCAGTTGAGTGGCCCTCAGCTGTGCTTTCCCTCATGGAGTATCTTGTGGGTTATTTCTAGCCATCTGTGTAGAACTTAAAAAGCATTGCCATGAGGACTGTTGAAAGTGCAGATGTCAAGACACATTTAGGTGCAGATAGGGCAGAGTTGTGGTTGAAGAAATCTATGGAGGGAGAAGACTTGGGGCAAGGGGGGGGGTATGTATTCTTACTTCACCCACAGCAAGCTGTTTTTTCCTAGCATCAGTGTACAGAGTGGAATTCCCAGTCTAGTAGACAGCAGCGTCATCAGAGAATTATGCATCGCCTTCAGTTTGACATTTATCCCTAAACTGATGGGATTGGCCTGGAATGCATCTGGTGCAGGTTGAGCAGGCTGAATTTTCTTAATTAACTGCTTGGCTTAAAACTATCAACATTTTTTTATCAAAATGTATTCAATTACAAAAGGGGCCATTTTAGGTATTGGGTGGAATAGTACAGGGCACATGCAGACAAAACTGCATTCAAAAACAAATACAAGCCAACGCTCAGAATGTCCATTAGAACGCCGTCAGTTCTACTTAAAATGACATGCATGGTTTGAAGTGACAGGGGGAGATGACTTGATGACAAGATATGAATCAAATTTGAACCGAAAATGTCAGATACATGGTATGCTGCTGCTAAACCATCAGATCTGTCAATACCAACCAACTACTGAAATATGACAATTTTAGTAGTCTATTTTCATTATTGTTTTTTGATTTAAAAAGGTAGAAAAAGTAGGATTTTCCTAAAAACAATTAAAAAAAAAAATCACATTTATGACAGACTAAGTGTGTGGTAGTATCTGTATCTGCAGAGACCCTGCCCTCTGCCTGTTTGGGACACATCTGGGCGTCACTATCTATAAAAACATAGCAGCAGGTGCCATAAGTAAACCCGGACACAGTGCTGAAAAAAACGTAAATATAGTGAGGCACAACGGCACGCAGACAAAGTTCGTTCCAAAACGAGAGTGAATCCAGGGTTTGCTTTCACCCGATGGTGAGCACCCTGACCCTCTTTGAGCCGCGGAGGACGGGCCATCTTTGAATGTTTTGGTTACAAAGCACAACTGACAAATTCTACTTATTGTGCCTTTAAAAGTGATGAGAAGGACAAAGGGATACATTTCTTTCTGAAGGTAGAACTCCTTAATATTACACAACGCTGTGGGCACCAAAGCTTTCAAAAATGTAATTAAGCTGAAGAGCCTGAAGAGTAAACACTTTACAGAAGGAAATTAAAAGATCAACGAAGAGATACAAATATGTAGAAAGAGGAGAAAGGAAATGATACACAGAGGTGGTCAAGTTTTTCACAGGCACCTTAAACATCAGCAAACAGCAGTAGCGCAAAGACAGACAAGGTCGCAGTATTGATTGAATCTGAAGTGAGGACTCTGAAGGTATCTCACCTTCTACAGACAACAATGTTGCAAGCACCCACACACCCACACACACACACACACACACACACACACACACACACACACACACACACACACCCATACCCACACACACACACTTGGAAGGTGTTCAGTAAAGCTGCATTCATATAAAGGCTGGTGACTGAACAGCTAAAGCCACTTCCATCATTAATCTTCAATCAACTCTTCTATCGGTGCAGAAGACTGACCTTCAGGCCTACACAGCTACAGAGGCATTTACAGAAAGTCTGGCAAACAAAGTTGCTAAATCAAAAGACACCTTTTTGCATCTCTTGAGAGAGAATTTGCAACTAAAGTAGAGCTGGTTCCAGTGCCAAAAAGAACAGATACTGGACATCATCACAGTTGACAGACATCCTGAGCATTTTACTGGCAAGTCGTAGCTACAGTATAACACTACCTACTGGTGCAAGTTGCATCTAGCTTAGAAGATCTTCCCTTTGGTTGTGTCTGATCAAAACAAGTACCAGACAGAATTTTAAAATGTCTTTGTAAACCCTTTAGAACTAGACAACCCAACAACACCTTTCAGTTCAGCTTTCTGGAGTCACACGTTGGCTTTTTAATCAAACTTGACACCCAGCCTGTATAAAGCTTTGTGTGGGTCCTAAAAAATAAATAATACATGGTATGAGGTTAACAGCAGCTGAACGCAGTCAGCCAGCACACACCATCCATCTGCTTGGGAGGGGTGTTGATGGTTTGGGAGGCTTCCATTTCTCACATCGTGCTAGATTCATTTGGCAGGGATGCTTGTGTAGATGGGTGTTAACAATTACAGTTCAAGCATGCAGACAAATGGGTACAGAAAGTGAAGACAGGAGAAAAAAAACCCCTCTGAGCTCAGTTATAGTGATATTTTTAGCCAGACATTAATTACCATCTTTTCAAATGGCTCTTTGTTCCAATTTAGAGTGACAGAGTTGGACAGAGGATATTTTCCATCCACTGTATTTCAACAGCTTAAATCATCATGGGAATGTGTATCATATGAAAAGACCCCTTTATTTCTAAGAATTATTTCTTTGTACTAATACTACTGTATATATGCATGAACTACAAGTACAGTATATGCTTGTATGTGCAAGTGTACATTTGTGAAAAGTAAGGTGTGTGGAAAGAGAGAGCTAATGGGCAAGACAGAGAAGGATGGAGACACGGAGCCGAGGGGGACGAATATAAAGAAATAAAAAGAGCTAAAAAAGTGAAAAAAGATTTATAAAAAGCGGAGGACTGGCAGCGTGACACTTGTGTACAGACAAACAAATGTCAATTCTAAAATAAAAAATATTAGTGATTGCTTATAAACTGGAACATTTGGATATCTCTGCCACAACACAAAAGCACTGAGACCATACAGCTCCTCACAAACTGACTTTATACTCTCATTCTACTTCCAACAAGTTCTCATACCTAAAATGAATGGGAAATATAGTGTTCATGTTTGAAAAAAAAAAAAACCTTCTTAACTGTGGGCTAACAACAGGTTTCCATTGTCAGCACATTCTTGTTTTATTTTTGATCATTGTTTGTTTGTGTGTGTTCATTGTTACTTCTTTAATCATGTTATGTCACTATTCAAATGACAAAATTAATGAATGCATGCACTTTATTTATATAGCACCTTTCATGTAGAAAATGCAGCACAAAGTGCTTTATAATTCAGCAACATAAACACCAAAAACACAAGTTTAAAAACTATACAGAGATAATTACAAAATAAAATCATTACAAGTAAAAATAACAAACAGAGAGCTGCTAATTGTAGGCAATATTAAAAAGATGATTTTTAAGTTTTAAAACTGTCCACTGAGTCAGCAAGTGTAATGTTTAAAGGCTGCGTGTTCCATATTTTTGGGGCGTAGCGGCTAAGGGCATCCCCAAAGGTTTTTGTGGTGACCTTGGGAACAGTTGAAAGATCAGCTGTAGATGATCTGATGTTAATGGAGGATCGTAAAACGATAGGGAGTCTGTGAGATAAACAGAGGCAACGCCATTTAGTGCGTTAAAAAATAAGAGACGCACTAATTCTAAAGAAACAGGGAGTAATGAGGGAGTCGGTAAAGTAAAACAGGAGTTAGTTTTTGTCTAAACCCTGGAAGCAGCATTCTGAATGGTCTGTAGTTTTGCAATGGCTGCTTTTAGTAGGCCAGTATAAAGAGCATTACAGTAGTCAAGACGAGTAGAAATAAAATCATGAACAAGCTTTTCTGCATCTTGCTGGCTCAGTGGAAGGCTGACATTTACTAAATATTGTGCAATTGATAAAAAGCAGTTTTAGTTTAACAAATTAAAATGAGCTTTAAAATTTAGGTCAGAATCTCAAATGACACAAAGAGCTCTTACTTGTGGTAGTGTCTGCGAGGCAAGACGTCCCAGTTTAGCAAGAACAGGTGAAGGTAAAGTAAGTTATTGTGTTTTTGTCTCATAAATGTTTCACAACACAACTCATTACACAAATTACCTGTGGTTTTCATGTTAAGAAAAGATGATATTTCCCTTGACACCTGCCTTCTTTCCAATACATTTCTTCAGTTTTCTGTAGGTGTGATTCTTGGAAAACTTCAGCAAACACGCTCAATATTTCACGATGAGCAACTGGTCAATATTTCATTCATTGTCAAACAGCACTGATCATTCATGCCAATACTCAGCATTAGAAAGAGCCTGCACAGGCAAGCTCAAACAACAGTGAAAGAAGCGCATAAAAAATTCATGGGATTCTATTTCCACTGTAAACAGAGCGGCCTGTGAGCCACCAGCACTGAAGAACAACATGGTTGTTATTTTGGGAGCAATAGCTAATCTGTTTGATAGCCATTTAATAATGCAACATCAAATCATGTCTGTTTGGGAAAGGTGTATATGTGGACTTAGCTGCATACAAACATGACACATTCACCACCATTCCAGCTGGAATTAGCTAAGATTTCATTGCAATCACATTAAAAAGACATGAAAAACCCTTTTTCAAATGCAGCCAAGATGCACTTCAATGCTAATACCACCTCTGGAGGAGGTGAGAGACACATCTGGTGCAAAGTATAGGCACTAATGTATACGTTTGTGTGAAAATATACAAGAAAGACCATGTTTTTCACAGGTGGTAAAATGAGGAGAGAGGATTGTTTGGATGCTGGAAGGCATGTGTTCACAGCCAGTTTCAAAAGACTGGAAATATTCTGACTGCGAATGACGTGCATAACAGTCAAACATGCCATGAAGTGGACGGCAAGCTTAACACACTTAAAGTCAGCTGTACATAATCTGGGTATAGGATGCATGTTTATATGAGGTGTAAAGCAGGACAAACATACACATTGATATACTGTACAAGGGCGGCAGTAGCCACCTGTACGGACTTGGCTTGGGAACCGGAGGGTCGGCGGGTCAAGTCCCCAAACGGAACAAGTATGGAGTGTGAACTGGTACTTTGAGAGGTGCTACTGGGCACTGCTGAGGTGCCCTTAAGAAAGATGCCCACTGCTCCTAATACTAGGATGGGTTAAATGCAGATTTCACTGTGTGTGCTGTGCTGTGTACATGTGTGTAACCATTAAAAATACTCCATTTCCACAAGCACACATACACATTTAAATGCTGACCTTCCTTAATTCCTTTTTGCATCACCCTGAACTCGAGCCTTTAAGCTAAACGGATAAATCCCGTCCTAACCTTTTCTCAGCCTTATTCTAACACTTACATTCCAAGTAAAGTTCAGGAATACTTATTTTTTCTAATACATATAAGGTTTTGACATTGGCCAGAAAATTTTACGAAAAGACTACTGTGATATTAATAGATAGCATAGACTGATAAGTTCACAGTCAGTGGACAGAGCCGGCTTTTCAGAGAGAATGGCCACTGCTGTCTGGACAATGCTGAGGGGAATATAAATGAATAAATGCATTTACATCCACAAAAAATGTGGCTACAATATTGTCTTCTAACCTTGAATTTTGTGCTGTTAAATCCACAGAGTCCCAACTATTTTTAAAACTAAATTAATGAGACGAACTCTCCCTAAAAGGTTGCTGGCTTCAAAGTAAAAAAAAAGAGCCATGTGCAAGCCATAAAAGAAAAGTAAAAACTATAGAATCCGATTCTCATAACGTTACATTTTTAAAAAGGGAACAATAATCTCTGAGATACAAGATGTTTGGGATTTTTCCTATCCTTTTATACAATAATATTTCCCCATTTTCCCACACTTCTAAAACCTCTCTTCTAAAGTAGCAGCTATAAAAGAGATTTAAACCTTAATTCTTTTTGTTTCTGAGCCGGTCATCAAATGACCTGAACCAGAGGTCATGCTTCAAGAGACAAGGATTTTAGGCTGAGCAAGAAACAACTGAGTTTGGCAGTTGTAAACTTCACTCAGCATCGTTGGCAACTATTTTAATTGGAAAAGTAGCTAAAGCCTGCTCCAATATGCGCTCGATGTTACTAGACGATGTCTCGCATTCATTTGCATATCCATGACGTCCTTATGAAATCATTCAGATACAATACATACAAGATTTGAAGCTGGAGTGCGGAACTTTTGCGCTCCCCCCTCTGGCAGTGAGAGTAATTACCACATACCGTAAGAGAGTATGGCAGAAGCTAATTTTCCAGATAAAAAAGCAGGTGACATGCGGCGAGCTCACCTGCCAGCATACGTGATCCAGTGTGGGAAAGTCGTCACCACAACTTTGGAAAACTGCGAAAAACGGAGAGCTTACCATGGTGGCAACATGCTTAATCAGCATTGTGTGGACTCGTTTGGCAAGGTCTTGGCTGTATTGGATGTTTATTTATAAGAAAAGTCCTGCACTCCAGCTTTAAAAACACGAAAATATACCACCCTCTCGACTCTTTTCAGAGGCTCGTAAACCTGGTGACGGTTGCTAAGCTATGATTGGACATTATCTTTTTCGGGGGAGAGGTTTGGCAAGTACTTAATTAGGTCCCATCAACAGTTAGTCTAGTGTCAAATATTTAAGTACTTAGGTGTACTTAAGAGACTGACCAAAGAATAAACTACACCGTATGCTGTATGAG
The DNA here is from genome assembly GCA_943590825.1 of Bovichtus diacanthus. NCBI lineage: Eukaryota > Metazoa > Chordata > Actinopteri > Perciformes > Bovichtidae > Bovichtus > Bovichtus diacanthus. The sequence goes on along the minus strand of CALSBV010011267.1, from coordinate 2,331,526 downwards.
AATGGGTACAAGCATACAGTATTTTGATTGTATCGATTATTTGGTAATGCATATTTACGGGGATGCTTGGATCTCTGTGTGTGAGTGTGCGTGTGTGTGTGTGTGCGTGTTTGAGTCCGATATCTGCCTGCAGCCATGATTGGCTTCCTGGCTGACCTTTTCTCTCCAGCTCTGACAGTTCCCATTAAGACATAACAAAGGAGCATATTTCCTCAGCCCCGATCTCTCTCCTCCTCCTTCTCTTCCTCCTCCTCACTGCAGCCTTCTCCTCCAATATTCATCAGCACCATCAGTGCTTAGGGAGGTTGCTCCCTCACACTCTGGATATCTTGTTCTCTCCATCTCTTATTGTCTTGTCCACATATCTTTTCCATGATCTCATTTCGCTCCATCTCTGGCTCTCTTTTCACCCTTTCCGAGTCTTCGTCTTGATCTTGCTCAGCCTCAATTTCTCCCTTACTCGATGCATCTCTCCGCAGAGTCCACGCTTAGCTTAAATTTTAAATATCTTCTCTTTTTGTCAGACAGACTACTTTCATCTACTACTAGAGATACGGTGGCCTTATGTTCAGAAAGGGAAGTTCAACGAGAACTCAACAGGGGATTTTGAGCAAACATCCACGAGAGAAGGCACTTTTTGGGAGACATTTTTTGTTGTATTATCCAGGTGTGCAGAAAAAAAAATATATATATAATAATCATAATAATATATATATTACAGTTCGCTTTCTGTTCTCATTACACTATCCTACACTGACTGCAGGGTACATGCTGTGCAATATTGATGAGAATTAGTGCAGAGCTATAGCTGTTCATGTGGCTTTAAAGTTATCAGAGGATGCCATCATGCATTAGTTCAAACCATGGAATCAGGCCACTTGAATAAAAGATGCTGATGTGTGAAGATAGATAGATAGATAGATAGATAGATGGATGGATGGATGGATAGATGGATAGATGGAT
>CALSBV010011267.1:2314818-2330553 GCA_943590825.1 Bovichtus diacanthus | reverse complement strand
CACACACACACACACACACACACACACACACACACACACACACACACTAAGATTGGTACACGGGTACGAAGCTCGTCTCTTTGTCTCACAGCCCACTGCTTCACTAAGCACCCTTCTAATTCACAAATTATTATCCAAGTCACTGACATCCCAGAAACTCTTGGTACCCATCGCATTAATGTACATGTTCATGGACGAGCCTGGAAAGTCATATTTAGCTTTTCTGAGAAACCAAATCCAAGAAACAGAAGCTCTAATGAGCTGTTATGGGCACGGAAGAGGCAACAACACCGAACTGCAATGGTCGTGTAGATTGAATGAGTGTAAAGCAGGTGAGTTATTGTATGAGGCTGCATTCCAAAAGGCTACACTCCAGCTCATTTTGAAGTTGGTTGATTGCCAATAAATCTTTTTAAATATCTTTATTTATGGGTATGTCAAAACTTGAGGTTTGAATTACCATAAAAAAGAAAGGTCGCAAGATGAGCTACTTGTATATGTCTCCAAAAGAAGTAAAGTGGCCTGGAGCTTGTTCTTTGGAGTTTTGAAGAAGAAAGAATTACCTTATAAGGCAAAAAGTTTCTCTCATTAGGTTTTCAAGCTATAAAACCTTGATTGTTTTTGTTTCTAACAATACCCAGACTACTCTTGACTTAATTAATTTTAATTAATTTTTAATTAATTTCTTAACTTTAATTGATTAAACTCTTTTTGAAGTTGTATCATTGAAAATTGTAAAAGCCAACGTTCTATAGTGCAACTTTCTTTAATCAAATCTAACAACTGTCCCTATATCCCTTTTTCTATATGTTAACTTCAGAATAACACATACTCAGATTATACCTGTCATCGGTCTGACTAGCCTTACTTTATTCACACAACATAAACTGCAGCACTTTTTAAAGGAAACATGAAAATGTGCAAACCACTCACATCAAGTGGCACAAATGAGCTTCACAAATTCATGAGATCATGTGGTGAGTTTAAATGTGGAAGAGGATGACTGTGGCATGATTCATTTCTGTGTCGAGAAATTTACCGGAGTGTTCACAGTTGAGACACTGCTACTGTTTGGCATCAGCTGCAACAGAGCGGCATAATTTATATTTTGCCAACTTCCTGTGTATTGTATCTGTAACAGTCTTATGTTGGATGACAACAGTCCTACTTTACTAAGGATTAAATGTATCTCTACTTTACTTTTGATTGATATATACATTGTGAGTGATATACATTACACAAAATATCTTACAACAATCACTATGTATTAATCCCAAATGTACAGGAAGTCAAACCCCTGTAGTTTAAGCCAACCCAAAAAAATATTTTTCAGAGAAGTATAAAATTAGGATTTCAGAAATACATTTGGGTGCCAAATATATCAGCACTAGATAGGCTGTGATGGCTCAGAAACCAAACTGCTTCTTTTTTTGCGGTTTCTCCCTAGTCACCTTACTGCCAACACACCTACACTTTCCTACCTTGCCTTCTTCCACCCTTCTGTTGTTGTGGTGGTACAACATGGTAGCCATACTGGCTAAATAGCGACACCCCAGCTAGGCCAGTTCAATAACATGTTTAATATCACATTCTCTGACTTCAGAGGACACTTTTGGGTAGCATTCTTCCTGGTGGGAAAACACCCTATATTTGATAATCCCAGCAGCATCCACAATTACCTTCACTCTCTGCATCCCTTCTTCCCTCACTTCCCCTGCTACCAGAAAATACAGCTCTGTCACAGTTGGGTGACAAAGGCAGGGTGCATATTAAATCCTCTCTGAAGGTTTCTTAATCTCATCCAAGCCGAGCCAGGAAAACATGCAGAGGAGATATCAGTGTGATTTTCTTTTTGTCATTATCAACACCTCCACTTTGTTGAGAGCTAAGCTCCTCGTGATGCACTCTCTCACACACACGCACACACACACTATTCAAGAATATACAGTAAGAGATGAAGAGTACATATCCACAGAAGTAAGCACCCACACCTACAGGCAACAAATACTCCAACAACATAAACAAATTATTAAAATGTTAGAACGGCTGCTCACCCTAACACAGTTGCATTTATCTCGCCATAGTCCTAACAACTTGAGCAACACTCAATTCTTCTAAATAATTCCACCAAAAAGCGCAGCAGTAGTTAAATATGCAGCAAAAAGTGAATACAAACAAATGGCTCCAGACTGTACACACTCATAGACACACATCTCAGGGCTGGCAGGGAGAATAGTGTATTTGCACATCGCTTCAGGCATGTTGTACAGTACAACATGTGTGGGAGTCAGGGAACGCCAGTTACACTACCTCAACCTCCCTCGGCGTACTAGCATCTCTCCCTCTATCTACCTGGTCATCCTCGCTGGTTTAGGTACCAGGGTTTGTGTCATTGAGGTGCGAGTATGTATATAAGGACTACATGTACTGGGACTATTACGCATATGCCCCTCCCCCAAGGCTCTAAAAGGATCTAACTTATTCTGTCGTGTGGTCTAATTTAGTTTGGTCTGTTGTTATAGATCTGACTGGGGCTCTTGCAAATGAGAAAAACTTACATTTCATAATAATTCCTTAGAAATGAGCCAAGTAAACATATAACAATGTTCTCTTCTGAGACAGGTTGCATCCTGTAAAAAAAAGGAAGAGTCTCACTGAGTCGGGGGTCTCTGTAGCTACAATGTGTTGATGCACAAAGTCACGTACTACCTCCCTCACTTTTTTACCAGATTGTTTATGAGGTAAAAGAAGCTCCAACCCTGTAACGCTGTAGCAAGTGTTTCTGCGGTGCCAACCAATCAAACAGAGGGATGTGTCTTCTCAGCAGCTGATCGCGTCACATCAATTTCAGAAGACGCATTCTGCAAATCGATTTTCATCCACACCGTATAAATAATTTCATAGTTTTTAAATCAAGTAGACTTCAATACTGAATGTAGCCATTCTCAAAGCCTAATGGAGATGTTCATTCCTGCAGTCTCTTCAACAAAAGTTGTTTATTTAGGAAACTGACTGGTTTGAAATAGCGTCCCGATCATTTTGCAATAACCATAGGGAAGTTTCTTCGCTTTGTTTTTTTTTTAACAACCTAAGTCTATTATCTCTCTATGGAGTAAACAATCCAATACAAAAATCAACAATATTGTTAAGGTGGTGTCTGCAAGAAAATCCTATGAAATGGGCCTCTACTATAAGGGTAAGGAGGCAAAGCCTGAAACGGACACACACACTTGTTGTTGAATAGTGTGGCCGTATCAAAGGCTAATATTATGGAAACATTCTGTAGTTAATAACTGCTGGCATTACACAGAGGACACCCATGTATGGTCAAGATACTGTAGATTTGTGAGGGTGGATTTTCTCTTTAATTGCTTAACAAACAACAACATCTCGGGCAATGTGGATCCACGGCTGTGTCCTATTTCTGGGTTTGCCAAACTCTTGCATAACTGGCAGGTACATTTAAAAACTAAGGGTACTTTCAGGTGTCAAACAGGGCCTGTCTGAAAGCTGTGTAGGAGGAAGAGAGAATGAGAGAGAGAGAGAGAAAAAGGGAGAAAGAGTCTGAGCCAAAATGGGATATCTGACTGCCAGTCTTTATCACGACTACATACTCTGCAGAGTAGGTGAAAATGTGCTCTCTGTTTGACCATTGATCCGTGACTACTGGATGTATGTGAGACAGAAAGATCGAACCTCAATTTGTTGTTGGTATTTCTGTGTGTGTATACACAACCAGAACCACATGTTTCTGGCCAGTAAGCCTAACGTTATTCTATTGTGTTTGCTGTTGTCCCATCTGAAACATCTGAAGCATTAATGTCAATGCTGCAAGCTTGATTATTGGGCTTTGCATCACTTTGAAATCAAATTAAACTCAAAATGTAGAAACAAGTATTGGCCATTATACAAAGAGTAGGCAAGCAATTTAGCAACAATATGCAATCATGTGCTGGACTGTGCTTCATTCCAAAAAAAAACCCAGGATACAACTGAACCCATAATACAAAGAAAAGCCACATTGTTGTATTATTCTGACACAGTATACTTTCCCAAAATGCCTCAAAACCCTAAACTTCATAAAAACTACATCTATTTTTGCTTATTCAATTCTCTTAAGGCCTAAAAATCAACTGAATGTAGTGTGAGATCAAAGCTTGTGTCTAATCTATTCAATTAAGGAACAGGTTTTGCACATTGCCTTATAAAATGGGTGTTTCTATTGTGGATCTCTGTTCATAATTAACCTTACAGAATCAGTTCTTATACACTGACTCAACGTTTTCAAGAGGCAATAATAAGCCAGGGACACATTTTGTGTTGTGTCTCAGTTACCCATTGTTACACGTCAGATGTGAAGGCTGTTCATATGCAGCATTTACATGTGCATCAGCATTTAAACAAAAAAATTATCAATTCATGTATAGAACAAACCAACAGCAGCATGACCAATATCACTTGAGCAAAAGTAGATCCAGTTGTTCAATCGTCCCATTACACCAATGTGTTTCTTCAAGGAATATACTGCTGATTTGTGACCTTGCAAAATACTTTAAAGGCTTACTTGTTTGTGTTTCTGTTTGTGCTTACTGTCCCACTTTTCCACAAACTAGACAAATGGGTTGCCTCCACTCTTAATCTGTGATCTCATATCAATTTACAACACCATAGAGAATGAAGTGTAAAATTTAAAAGGTCACGGCAACATAAACCAGCCTTGTTCTCTGGTGAGAGATATAAGAAAATTTGCTTCTAACTAAGACATAAAACAGTTCGACTGATGTCAAATCCAACAGCTCCAGACAGCCATAAATTGTTCTAAAATAGCTTCAAGCTATGTGTGACTGAACTTCATAGATAACAATCATGACTGTGTAGTACCCAGCACTAAGGGATCCTTTAAGGTTACAAAAAACAAGACGAGACATTTTTACATATTCGCACAAATAATTTCAAATATGAAACAATTTTTCAATAAATCAATATGTATGCTGTTTTTAACTAATTAACTAAGTCTTAACCTCTAAGCCATGTTCAATACACACTTTCTTTCCCCTACACAGAAACTTTGTCCCTTTTCAATTCTCCAGACCTTTCCTCAGCCACCTCCGTTGTCCCCCTCTGTCTCACCTCTCTCTCTTCGGTGGGCAGACGTTGAGGGTGCTCCCCCGCCTCCCACCCGCGGCGGCAAGAGAGTGGCAGGCCGGGCGGGCGCGGCATTAGAGCAGCCGGGTAGTAGGACGGGCGGCAGCAGTGATCAGCGGCTTTGGTGAAGGTCGACTGGTGCAGGAAGACGTTGAGGAGCTTGAGCAGTGACGGCAGGACCATGGTCCTCAGCAGCAGCTCACCGTGGAGGGGTCAGGGTGGCCCCCTGGGTATCTGTGACCGCCTGCCGTGGAAACCCATGCCAAGACTTCACTACGTGGTGACGCGCCAAAGAGGATGTCACGCTGCAAAAAGAAGCCCAGAAGGCGTATTGTGGCATAGACAAAGTCTCATTCCTGGAGACGCTGTAAGATGTCACATGAAAGAGGGGTGATCACTCTCCTCCCCTGCTTCCCGGGTATAGCTCATCTTCTGCGTTCTTCTTCGTAGATTTCTCCTCTCTCAAATGGAGGGAGTCAGAGCGGTGCAGTAGCCTGTTAAACATCCAACTATTTAACAGCTTCTACTCTGATGCAACTGAAACTCAGCCTGCCTGCCTTCCGTCTCTGCTCTCCTTCTGCATGGCTCAGTCACACATGCATCAGTCCTCAGCTGGCCCAGGGTTCCTTATTAAAACTACCGCTGGCGTCACTTTTTTTTCCTTTTTTCCTTACATCTCAATGACTTTCTTCGACTGTCCTTCCCCCATAGCGCTGTGGCTGAGGGCTGCCTGCCTGTTAACTCCTCTGAAGCATTAAACAAATGAACATGCAACAGAGGAGAGGAGGAGGAGGAGAAGGAAAGACAGACAGAAGACAGCCACAGGAGAGTTGTAGATGGAGCCGCAAAGCAATTCAGTTGCGGCTGGTATTACTACTACTACTACTACTCCGAAAAATGACAAAAAGGGAGAGAGAATTACTGAAGGAGTGAGAGAGAGAAGCGTGTTCTGGGAGGTGTTTCGCTAAAAGATAAAGAAAACACCTCTGCACAAAACAGAAATGAAGAAAAGGAGATGCTCTGTCGAGAATAATCAGAGAGGAAGGGAGAGGGGGAGAAAAAAAAAAAAAAGAGAGAGAGAGAGAGAGAGAGAGAGAGCGAGAGAGAGAGAGATATAGAGAGAGAGAGAAAATTAAGGATTCTTGTTTTGGTTTAGATTATACAGCAGGTGCAGATGGCCATGTAACTGTGTCTATTCCTTGTGTAATGTATGTGACAGAGACACTGTCTTACAAACAGACAGCCACGTTCACTGAATATCAAGAGAAAAATAGATGATTGAGACTATTGATACACATCGAGGCACATCATACACTTTTTATTTGATTTGATATTTTTTGAAAAATATCTTTATACTCGTCTCTGTTTATAATGTCACCTTGTGATTTGATACCTTACAGAATAATACATCCCTTGAAGCAACATAGCTTTTTTTGTGAAAAAAATAAAAATAAAACAGAATTTGACTGTGGTCAGTGAGGAATGTACACACTATCAACTGGAGTGCAACAGCAGCTTCATAATGAGGATCCAGTTGTCCTCGGGATAAATTAAACTGATTGTGGATTTGATGGGCTGCTACTGCTACTTATAGGACCTGCACCTGTCCAAGCACACACACACACACATTTGTATGAGTGCTCTCTTTGTGATTGTTTTTTGGCTGTCTGGGCTAATTACTGACCAGTTAGTTGACTGACTGGTCCTAGTTTGACAGGAAAATTGGTTCCCTGGCTGACTGTGTGGATGATTAAGTGACTGGAGTTGTTATGGTCTCCATGATCTCCTACTAGGGTGACAAACTGTTTTAAAGACTGGCTTCGATGCCGTCTCTGCCTGCCCCCTCTACAGCACAGGTTGTGACTCTCCGGGGGTAAATAATGCTCTGTGTTTTCTGGGCCAGAGCCCGCCCGCCCCACCACACACACACACACACACACACACACACACACACACACACACACACGACTGCGTGACACAACTCTACATTCCTCACTATAGTACATAAACACAACACACACACACAAAGTTACAACAGGAACAAGAGAAACATAATAGAAAAAAAAAACTAGAATTACCCTCTTGTGGTTTTATGCCTCTGTCAACCAGTCCAGTTGCAGTTTACATTCAGACTCGTATGTAGTTGAGACTTCGAAGGAATTAATTAAGTGTATTTTGCGAAATTAAATTTATCACTATTTTGACATGTATGATTTCGGTGAATAATTTTCAGTTAGAAACACAAACCTGAATGTGAAAGAGGGTAAGATGTGGTCAGCAAAGACGGATGATTTAATATGCAATAGCCCTGACCTCAAGTCTAAATGACATCACTATTATTAACACAACAAAAACAAATGTTGAATACGCCTTCTCACCCTCTATACAACAATGCTGAGGCAGATTGGTAGCTCAGTGCAGAGAGAAGCATGAATGATAAGATGAAAGAAAAATGGGAGTTGTTTTTTTCGAGGTCCCAGTGACCTTGACCTTTGAGCACCAAATTCTAATCAGTTCATCCTCAAGTCAAAGTGGACATTTGTGCCACATTTGAAGAAATTCCCTGAAAGCATTCCTGCAATATTGCGAGACAGACAACCCGAAAAACATAAGAGGAGAGGAGAAAATTAGAAGAGGACTTCAGCACTGCTGGTTCTTTACATATGGGGGATAGGTTGCCTAGATACAGTGAAGAGAAACTCCAATCTAAATTTAAACCTGGAGAGGAGGAGAGAGAGTAGCCGGTGTACAGTGAGATGAAAAAGTGAGAGAAGGACAATGGAGAGGTAAAAGAAATGGAGAGGTGGAGGGTGATGAAAAAGGCCAGAAGAGGACAGTGAACATGTGTGCACAGTACAAATGACAGACATAGATTATTAACACACATATACCGTATACATATATATATATATATATTCATGCAGCAGATCCATAGATGAAGACTTGACTAAGCAAGAAAGCCAGAGAGAAAGAGCAAAAAAGGAAAGAGGTTGGGGGCTCCTACAGCTAAGCCCCTCATCAAACACGTATTGTCATCCCAGTCAATAGACGTAAGGGAAGAAAATCCCTCTCTTTTTTTTATTTTGTATAATTTGTGTGTGTGTGTGTGTGCTTTTACACACACACACACACAGAGAGACACGCACATGCGCACACACACACACACACACACACACACAAATAAACTCACTGCACTTTTCCCACAAGACTGATATGATGATACATGATACATGATAACACACACACGCAGGCAAACTGTGCCCAGGGCAAGATGTTTGTTAGTGCAGAGCAACAAATCAATGGTGGCATTGATAAGTGGCTGTAGTTTCATGATGCCGTTAGATGTGACTGCTGTGCTGGGATTGTTTCTATCTGGGAGCCAGCAGCTCCCCTCCCTGGCCGGGAAGTCACAACACAGCATGTGGATACATCACTGTGAAGACTGGGGGAAGCTGATGAAGTTTCAGCACGGTGCTTCTCTTTCCCTCTCTCTTTTTGTCTTATTGACTTTCAGCTCATTTCTTTTCTTTACCTGTCTATTTGTATTCCGGAGGCCCATTCTGTTTGTCATTTAACACACTCAACTCTCTTAAATCACGTGTCCTACCACGATGGGTTGTGCTCAGTAAATGACAGGTGATCTAAATGTGTTCTTGGCAAGATGTCCTCTAGATGTAGAAGAAGTAGAACCTGCTCCCTCAAAAGGTTGATCTCAGAGACACCACTTGAGTTATCTGACTAACAGCACTTAAGATGGATTCCCCTAAGGTAAATAACAAGTGGAGGTTAAGAGAGCTTGTTAAAATGACTAATGAAACAGGAATGGAATGGTTGGCGCCTCTTTTAGCATGCACTGGGTGTATGGCAGGGAGACACACTGAACAAACTGCCAATCCATCACAGAGAGAGAACTTTCTCTAGTGGTTCTCATAGGAGTTTAAGATGAGAAAGGGTCTATACTCAAGAGTAAAACCAGAGGGTTGAGGATTATGGATAATATATATACAGGGTATATAATTGTTTTTAATCTCTCACGTTTTCAATTTTCTATCATGAGTGGTTGAGGTGGATTTAAAAGTGTGTCGAATGTGCCAAATGTAATCTTGGACTGTGGGTGTTATCAAAAATCTAATTAGAAAAAATACATCTCTCTGTCCTCCTTTATTGCAGCATTAAAAGCCTTCATCCAATCCGTAATAGGGATGTAATAGCCATCAAGTCAGCAAGTCCTTCAATTCATCTCATCCCCTAAACAGTACATCCCCTCTTTCTAGTATTATCATTCAAACAGAGACAGGCTATGATAGACACTTTTGTCATAGTTATAAAGTCCTACAGTATCCACAGCAGTCTGATGGGTATTAATTGAAGCAGGTGTATTGTCCTACAAAACTGAAAACAACACATTGAGGCAGCAAGGAAGGTGTTAATATTCCACATCCATCAAGTATAAAGTGGCCCACAATACAATCACGAGATGAAATGTAATAGCCTGTGGTTTTTCAGGTTGTCCAAATTGTTGAATTAATTTTTTTAACTGTTGTATCGAACCCATTTCTATGCAAGCAAAACCACAAGTATGTTGATGGACAAAAAACTCACTGCCTCCAGAGCACATAACAAGGGCAACAGTCCTTATTAATATGTCTAAAGGACCGCCACCTTGTAGGCAACCTCTTAAGGTCATGTCAGTGTCAGTACTACATATTAAGATGATGGACGAACTGTGTTGCACCTGGATGACATCGTCTATCATGGATTGTGGGTAAATGAGAAAACGACCCTCCCAAAACGTTCTCATGTGCTGAAGGAGTTATGTGAAGGGCACTTTCATCTTATGGCCAACATTAAATATACACTATGACTTCACAACCCATTTGTTTGAGATAAAGATTGAATGCTTGGCAATTTTGTATGTGATGTACATGCAGGGAAAACAGAAAGAGTGGCCAAAAAGTGGACAAACTGTCTGGCTGACTTTGGGACCTGTAGTTTTTTTTTTTATTCTTAAAACACTACAGTCCATTGCTCTCTATGAGGATAAAATAAAGACCCTGATGAGCATTGTGATGTAGAGAATTAACACTGAAAGATGCCACTGGCGATAAAAAAAAGGAACTTTACTGTGCATCATCTAAGTATAGTATGGTGATTAAAAGCTTAAAATACTTACAACAGTTTTTCTAAGTAGTAGTACTTTAAAACTATTTTTAAATAACAAAATAGTAACTATTCTGGATCCATATACAAATTAAAGGTAAAAACATCAACACAAAAAGTGTCCCAGTAAGGTGTTAGTTCTTCTTGTCATAGACTTTCTAAATCAGTGAACTCAGAACAGGTGATGAAAGTCTCCCAGGTGTTTAGCTTTCGGTTGACATTGACCTTTGCAACAGCATCTACAAATCTCCATTTATTGAGTTGTAATCCTGTTCTAACTTGGGAGCCATTACATTTTTCGATTAGAGGCTTCAAACTGAGGCTTAAGACATGAAGTGTTAACATAGAGAGGGGCAGCATCTTCAGCTCAGATTATTAGAATCAAAATCATTTAAAGTGATCTGTATGATACACAAACACACGCACGCACACGGCCAAGCTTCATTTGCAAATTGATATGCAGCCTGTTTTCTCTCTTTGTGTGTGTGTGTTTGTGTGTGCGCTCCAAATTAGACATTAATCACTTCCCATTTGACTAAGAAATCAAGCTCTATCGCAAGTTAAGTCATGAAGACTCCTCCGTTGCATGCTTAGGTCTACAGTTTATTTTTCGTATATCCTGCCATTCACTCCTCTCGGGCATGCTCACTCATACTAATACTACTGCTTGCTTCCTGCTGTCATTATCTGGGCCTGTCAATTATGTTTATCAGCTGTTCTTATCAGCTGGTCACACCTACAGTGCTAGCATATTATCTTGTTGTAAATATGTCTATCTCTGCCTCTAGTACGTTCATGCTGCTCTATGCCTTCCCCGCCACCTCACCGTCACGGCCAGTCTTCGCAGATTCATCGCACATGGCGGCTGTGGCATATGAGGTTGTCCAGCAATTGGAAGATCGGGACCCTATGGTATGGTATATTGAACCCCAAACTGCTCCCGATGGCAGAGACAAGTGTGCAAATGTTTGTTGCTCCTGACGAGCATGTGGCACCTTGTATGGCATCCTCTACCAGCAGTATGTGTGAATGCTGACTTGTTTTGTAAAAGTGCTTTGTGCACGCAAAGACTGGAAAAGTGCCATATAAATGCAGTCCATTTGCAGTCCATTTACACACACACACACACACACACACACACACACACAAAAACTCAATTTAGAGTACAAGAGAGAACACATACGCACACACAGAAATATATTTATATGTCAAAACACTTTCCCTGGCATGCCGAGAAAGGAGAAGGAAAATATTTCAGTGTAGAAAGCAGAGAGACATACTGGAGGAGCACTACAGAACGCTTTGCAGTATAAAGCTGAACCCATGATCAATCAGAGGATTTTTGTATTCATCATTTACACAATCAATTAAGGGTGTATGAAGCAGAGACTAAGCAGATGCTATACAGATAAAGAATATATGTATATTATTAGTAGGTTTTCATAATGTGTCATACAACCACATTGGAGCAAAGTCATTCATGGCCATGGACAATAAATGCTGTGTAGAAATGTAGCCTTTTTCAGAAACTGAAAATAAAACAGCTTTTCCCGATGTATGCAGAACACCAGCTGTGCAACTTAAAATAAAAAAAAATGTGGAGAGTGAGTACATTCTTGCAGCTACTCATGGTGAGCAGTTGAGCACTGAACCCTGTGATAGCAGAAGTTGAGTGAAGAATGTGCACCTGACATCTGATGGTTGGTGTCATGAAGTCTCTGACAGATTTCAACATTCTGAACTGCACTGTGTTGGAAACATAAAGCAGCTGAGGCACTTTTAGAGCAAGTGTAATATAAAATATTTCACATTCGACATGTGTCTAGAATGCTGAACACACAAGTCAGAGGAGATGAGGGGGAGGTGAGAGTTGTAAGGCGCTGAGGTGCCTTTTACTTCTCTAGGAGTTCACTGAATTACAAACCAGCATCCAACCTCCAAGCAATGTCTCACGCGCGCACACACACACACACACACACACACACACAAAAAAAACAAACACACACATACTCTCAAACTCCCATAGACATATTGGGGGTGTACATGTGAGCACACATGCAGGTGCATGAAATAACACACACACACACACACACAGACACACAGACACACACACACACACACACACACACACACACACACACACATCCAGGCATTCACTGGAAAGCTATGATTCATTCAAATTCATATTCATATTCCACGGCCCGGGAGGAAACTGGGCATCCTTCATCGCAGGCAAGAAGAACACTCACTAGACGTAATTCATGTTAGGTCTGCTTGTACATTAGTCTGATGAATTGCCCAAATGAGGAAGAATAGAACAATGCTAGAGCGTACACGTGTGTGTGTTCCCTAAAAGATAAAAAAGAAAGTTGGAGTGAGTCGGGAGTATTGTTGAGAGGGTCGTGCTGTTGAAGTGTCAGTCAGAGATGCACATTTTGTCGCGGTATGACACATATCTTCCGTTAGGCTTTTTAAGCACGTAGGCGGATGAGTGTTTGTTTCTGGCTATTGCACTGCGTCTCTTTATGTGATGTAACCATGAGTTGATAACTTTGCTAAAACACAAAGTGGACGAGGAGGGCTCGGCTCAGCTGCCTACTCTGTGCAGCTCGTACTGTATGTGTTTTGACTGGCTAGAAAGATGCACACAATGTACTAAAATTAAGTTATTGCTTCAAAACTATTTCATAGAAAATACATTATTGGCTCTCCTTGTGAGTCAGTTACAGTCAAGTTAAGTTTTATGAGTTTCACTTGATGGAAAAACTGCAGTCAATCACGGCTGTATGTTCAGTGACCAACAATAAAAAAAACTACTTATTCACTTCACTTTCAGATTTTTTAACTGAGTGTAGTACGAAGAGTCAAACTGACGCCATTAAGTTTTATTAAAGTACTTCCCTTTTCGTAAAATAGCAACCATTTTGGCAAGAGTAATAACAACCATGATTCATGGTCTATATCTAGCGGAGCTTGACGAGCCCTGATATCATCCTATGGAGCACGTCACAGTGATAGATAGCCCCGCCCCCCTTTGAGCTATTTGTCGCATTGATGAATGGGCATGGGACAACTGGCAGGCGCAACAGCGAATCCATGTCCTGTTGCTGAGAATGATAAACGGCACCAGTGTGCCATGGGAGACCTTGGCCAGGCCTCAAGCCAGAGACAGTAGACAGGATCATGTTCCTTGCACAAAAAAAAAAACTAAAAATGGTAAAAGACATGAAAATTACTTAATATATGACTTAATATATGATTTTGTTGTGTAGCATGAACCTCAGCAATCCCACTAGGGGAAATCATCTCTGTTTGTTTGCTTTTTATTATTAAAATAAAAACAAAAACTAAAAAAAAAAAAATAATAATCCATTCAAAAAGTAAATCGGATGTGGTCTGAAAAACTGTGTGAAAGGCCATATCGCCCAGATCTCAAGGTAAAGGACATGCGATTCCAGCCCAGCCCAGTCAATAAACCACAGAATATGTAGGACAATACAATCTACTCTTAACTCACACACAGTAAGCACCTGAAGCATAAATCCCATTCTTTCAGAAGACTGGGAAAAACCTCAGTGTTTGCCTCATGCTAGAACAAACTGCTGACTCTGAGATGATGCAAGAACAACACTTAAAGTAGAAGAAGTCGAATAATGCTGAGAGCTCAAACACCAGTACAAGTCTCTAAAACAGCTCGTTAAAAACTCAGCAAACTGTCCAACTTTATGTAACAGGTTTCATAACAAGACAAATGGCAGTGGACTGTCAAGCACATTGTTGAGCTTAGAGTTGCAGTGAGGCACTAATTGGTTCTGTGTTGCTCTCTTTTGGGAAAGCTTTGGTCTGTGTGTGTGGAACTGTAAAAAGACTGCGAGTGCATACAGACGGATTGGTTCACAAGAGTAAGACCTCACAATCCTCTACACACACACACACAAACACACAGACACACACACAGACACACACACACACCTGATACTGACCTATAGGGATAACACAAAGAGGAGGAGAAGGAGGAACAAAGTCAGAATGTGGACACCCAGAATGCATTGCCACACTCGCACTATCGACCAAGTTAGAATGAATCAGGCTGCTGCAGCAGAGGAAGTAGATAATTTCTCTCACTTTATCATCTCCGTGTCAATAATGCTGCCGGGTAAAAAAAAAGTAAATAATTTTAAAAAAGCACAGACAGAAGAGTGTTGTCTCCACAAAACAACAAAGTCAATCAAGCTGAAAAATCAAGTTGGTGCGTTTACTCACGTGCGCACAGGAATCAGTTTTAGAGACAATTTTCTATACTGGGAATTATATTGAGAAAATACTCAATATACAAAATGACTAAAAATGGCAACCATATTTTAAGTTTTTGCCAAAAAAAAAAACTGATGCCTTGGTTGCCAGACTGGCAACTACTTTTAAAAGTTAGTTTTGAACACTGAATTACATTACATACATAGCACCTACTGCAATCGGATCACTCAATCAACCAGACCACATATAGAGACAGTCTGGCCTGCACTGTGAAGAGATCATGACTTGTAACGGTATAAATTTAATTTCAACAGCTTGTTCGATTTAGAAAAACATATATATAGCATCTGTCAAAAAGTTAAAAACACCAAATAGCCAATTCTAGCTTTGGCAGCAACCCTGCCTACATTCACAATTTCCATACACACATACCCGTACCCATATAATGAGGACACATTTCAGATAACAACAACACATAATTAGCAGGTGTACAGTAAATGCAAGAGCCATACCATTATCTACATAACATATCTGGGCTCAGGCTGCATTTTTAATGCCAGGTGTAAATGTGGTATATGGTGAGACGAGCAGAGCGAGGGCCAAAAAGAATGAGAAATGAGGTGTGAAAAGAATAGGGGGGGGAAGTGCCAACTCTCTCTCTATGTGGTATAATGACAGAGGAGGACTCAGGACTAGTTTGCAATTATTATTAAAACGCTACACATTCCCAGTTTGAAGCAGGATTCATCGGGACAAAGAGGCAGAGTCAATTACAGCAAGTAACTGGGCGTGTGTGTGTGTCAGTCTGTGTGTGAAAGTGGAAAAGAGAGAGAAAGCGAGAGCTGACAAAGACAAGTTGTCATCATCAGTACGATGTAGGAGGCGACTAGACTGACTATTGATTGGATCCTGAGGGAGGGTCTCGGCTGCTTTCATTGCATGTGTGTGTGTGTAAGAGTGTCTCCGTGTGGGTTTCATTGTGTGTAAGTGTGAGGAAGCAACAGAGAGAGAAACTGTCTGGACCAACCTGTATAAGTATGTACTATGCATGTCTCTCACCTGCATGTGCACCCAGACCAAAATGGTGTGGAGTGAACGCACATGAAAGTGACAGAAGAGAGTCCAGCCAGTGTGTGTGTGTGTGTGTGTGTGTGTGTGTGTGTGTGTGTGTGTGTG
>CALSBV010011267.1:2269591-2288193 GCA_943590825.1 Bovichtus diacanthus | reverse complement strand
ACACACACACACACACACACACACACACACACACACACACTGCCCAAGTAAATATGAAAGCTCAGTCTGTGATCTAGTGTTTGTGATTAGGACTTTTCAAAATTCTGTATTTTCTCCATGTAAAGCAATTACAATGTTTTTCTAATTCTCAAAATAAGTCTTCAGAATATCATCACCAAGCCTAAACTGCAGTTGGCCAGTGAGCAGCTCCATTAGAGACTGGGCGTCTTGCTCAAAGGCACCTTAACAGAAGGTGTTTTGAGTTTCTCAAAATAATTTTTCCCTTGGTTCTCTCTTCTCACACAAAAAATCTGCAAACCAATGTCACACACAACCACTCAATATTGAACAGTTAGTGAAGTTGGCTAGTGAAATTGGCTAGTACATTGGCTCTGTGTGCATCCGTGAATGTGTTTAGCTGTGTATATAAAGTATCTGTACAATATTTGTCTAATCTCTGTGGGTGCATTACAAACATTCTGTTTTGGGCTGTTTTGAAGCATGTCTCGTTTCAGCACTGCTCTGCTGGTATTTACTGTGATATTTCAGCAGGTCTTAAGGTCTGGACCAGGGCCATGGATAATGACTGGGTGTAAATGGCAGCCGCGTTTTCCATTCCCTGGCGGATGCCAAGGAGCGGACACATCTCTCATCTCATCTCTGGAGTGACTCTGTAGTCTCAAGAGGACCTGCTGCACTGATACTCCTGCAGGTAATCACATTGGTGTGTGTGTGTGTGTGTGTGTATCAGAGGGAGAGAGATGTGACAGATTGAGTCAGCTATTGATTTCCTAGTCACATTGTTAGCGTTGACCTTATGAGTGGTTTAGAAAGTTCATGTGTGCATTAGTGCTGTAAATCTACCTTCATAATATCAGTCCTTATTATCTATATATTTGAATTATATTTGAATTTGTAATGCTAACAATTAGTCAATTATTAATATTTACCATGTACCTAGACATTGGATACACAAGCTTATGCACTGCCAATGCCACTCTCAGCATGTTGTTGTTATACGTTCTGTCCACTAGAGGGTATTCCATCATTACCAATAAACATTTGGAATAATCAATAGTTGCTAAGTAATAATTTACTTTAGGCACAAAAAGAATAACGTGTAAAGTAATCGCTTTTTGACGGGCAGATGGTAATAAACCCCTTACTGAGGAGAAGGGAGGCAAAAAATTTGGTAATTCTAGCCTGCTTTAGCTGCAGTTCCTCAGTCTCTAGATCATCTAACATGCTAGGTAGGCCAAGGCGAGAACGGCAAAAATCACTAATGCTAGCCAACACATTTATTGTATAAAAGGAAAAATACACATTTGATTAGTATTCTTTTTTTTTTTTTTTACAATCAATTTTTTATTGAACTCAGGAAATTCATTCCAACAGCCCTAGTGTGCATGTTCATGTTTGTATTTGTGCTTGTGTATGTGTGATTTGTCTGTGTTAAAAGGTGTACCTGATAGTAATTTACCAAACATTAGTAGATGTATAGATCTATCTATCAATCTTTCTATATTCTTACAGTATAAATAATATATATGTGCATTAGAAATCATTTCAGGTAATAACATTAAGTTAAAGCCTGGACAACACTTGCATAATTCATTAGATTGTTGTTTAATATGATTAGTGTCTCTAATAACAAGCTAGTGTTACATTACTTCTGACTGGTGGAGCCAACAGCAGGTTCAAACACCCAGACTGCTGCGATATAGTGCTTTTACAGTAGACACTCGGTGAGAAAACATCTTACAAAATAATGGAAAATAGCTTACGGCTGCTTGTGTGCGTCAGTGACAGAGCACTTTGTGCCTTCCCTAGTTCACTCCACTGCCTCCTGAGATGAGCCCATTCCCTTGCCCCGCCCCGACCCCTCCATGCCCTTTGATGGATTGATCCTAGGTGGTTCCCTGAGTGCCTCACTAAACCGATCTGGATGTGGCCATCTCCCATGTGGGTAACAAGCAAAATTAATTGTGTAAGACATAACATTGGGTGCATGTGTAGCAGCTACATTTGAACCCAAGATATTTATTTTCAGAAAATGGAATTTACACAATCAAAGGCACCAGAAGAAACTATAAGAAGCTTTACTAAGAAATATATGTCCAGACACATTATAGGCCCAAGATGTACAGCATTTTTATTCAACCTATGAAAACTTTCCTCCAGTTTAACACAAATGTCTATAAGCTAAAGGTTAATTCAAGCCCCCAGTGGATTTTGACATTTCTAACTTTGGAGACTCTAACTCAAAGATGCTATCGTCACAAAAAAGTACAAGGCTTGATATGTGTTGTTCTATCTTAAAAGCTATGTAACCCTTTGACAGCATCAGTTAGGGATGTAACGGTACACTAGAGGGCATGGTTTGGTTCATACCCCAGTTTAAGACTCACAAGTGGCAACTTGGTTTTCATTATAAATATAAGGAATGTTTTACATACTTCTGTATTACATTGTACAAACACTAAGCAAAAACTTTGAAAAACAGGTCACAATAGGCTATGAAAAGCAACTCTTATGCTATGAAATTGAAAATACAAAATAAGGGTTGCTTTTCCGCTCGTCCCGGTGATCAGCACATCTGGTGATGCAGTTAAATGTGCGTTAGCGTGTTGGATGTGTTTCCAATCACATACCCAACAGTCTTGCAGCAACGCTGACACACCGTCCTTGTCTTATACTCAACTCTCTCATCCCTACCTGATCCAAATTATGCTTTTTAAACATTGTAAAACTGAAAGTTTGG
The DNA here is from genome assembly GCA_943590825.1 of Bovichtus diacanthus. Lineage (NCBI taxonomy): Eukaryota > Metazoa > Chordata > Actinopteri > Perciformes > Bovichtidae > Bovichtus > Bovichtus diacanthus. Next base: position 2,285,432 of record CALSBV010011267.1, on the reverse strand, counting down.
GAATGGAAAAATGGTTCTCTCCTTTCTTGGAGTAACCTTACAACTTACTTATAAGTCAGTTAATGTAGCACCCTGATCGGAGCAAAGGTACGTTTTGGTCACTTTGGGTACATAATTCTACTTCATTCGCAGGTCTAAACACAGTCCAAGTAGTACTTTTATGAAGGTCCAAATGGTCAACCCTGTTTCATAACCCACCCATTTACTGTATAACTAAACTCTAAAGCACCTTTCCTTGTCAGACATACTGTATATTTTCTCTGGTAAATATAGATAGATCTCCATTATAAGACTTCCACCACACAATAACTTATCATGGTGGCCAAGTCTAAAAAGCAAGCAGGTCATACGTAAGCAGGGTAAATGACAGTCCAATCAATGGTTGCTTATTGTTGGGACCTTGAGCCCTCTCTGATTCAATTACCTGCTATGATGAGGAAGGGCAGCCAGGCAGTGAGGCAGGCAGGCCGAGCCCACAACACTGTGATTAATGGGGCCAGGGCCAAGGAAATGGGTCATACAGACAGAGAGTAGAAGAGGACGAAAGAGAGCGTTGAAAAGAGGGGAGAAAAGAAAGAAAATAGAAGGTAGAAATGAAAAGAAAACGAGATGACAGAGGATAAAGGAAAGTGAGAATAGATGTCACGGTGAAGAAGATTTGTGGAGAAACAAGAAGAGATAAAAGGAGGGATAGACTTAGTGGGTAAAGGTGTGAGAGCGGACTGTGTGGCTTTGAAAGCCCCTCTCATCCTTCATCTGTTGCTCTTTGAACTTTTACTTTTATGTGGTTCTCTCTCCCTCTTTATGTCTATCTACCCCCTCTCTTCTTCTTTCTCTTTTCTCTCTCTTTTAGTAACATTTCTTTCTCTCTTTTCTTTGCCTCCCTGTCTTTCTTCTATCTTTGTTCCTTTCCCCCTTGCCTAGTTTTATCCCCTCCTCCATTTCTTATTTTTTTTCTGTCAGTAGTTTGCCTCTTCTTTGCTCTATTATTACTTTATTATATTATTCTCTTTAGTTCTCTCAATCCTTTCTTTCTTCCCTGTCTCACTTTGGCTTGCTCCCTATTCTCTCTCTATGTTGCTCTCACTGAAAATTCTTTCACACTTCCACTGTCATGCAACCTGCCTTTAAAAGTGTGCCATTGATTGCATGTGTGTGTCTGTGTGTGTGTGTGTGTGTGATGAATAAAGATGAGAGGTAGCATGCCAGCAGTGGTAAAAGGTGTTGTAAGATTGAGAAGTCTTCCTGCCTGGGTGTGAATTAGAGCCGGAGAGATTCAGTTAGTCAGTCCCTGTTGAGCAAATGCGTGCGCACGCACGCAACTCAAGATGATGTATTATAAACACATGAATTTGTACAAAAGGTGAAGGAGAGTGATGGGGGAGCTCAACTTTGACTATCAGAAACACTTAGTTTTATATTGAGTAACAGAATTTAATACTTAATAATGAATGTAGTTTCATAATTTGAAGGCTGCTACGGAGTTCTGGCCCAGTGTACAGGGACCTGATATTTCATACACACACAAATAGGATCAAGTTCTTTAGAAATTAAATGTTTATTCAACTAATAACAACAAAACTAAATTATTAAACAGAAAGTTAAATGATTAATAAATGATGAATAAATGAGTACAATGAATGCAACGATGAACAATTAATGACTGAAAGCAGACCACGTGTGACCAGGTAGAATCAGTGACTGATATCTTTGTTAGAGGTTTACCCATTAAACTGAAATTTTATAGAATAATGCACCGTTCAACAGTTGAGAGTTTAAGAAGCACCAGGGAAGATTGTGAAGTTAGTTTCATATTTGAAGGTCGGGCTATCTTAGGTGCAGAACGGTACCAAACACTTGATATCCACCACTGGATAAAACCTGATCAATTTAATTAAAAATGAATTAAACAATCACACAGCAAAATAGATGCCAAACTTTATTCCTATGGAAAACATATATACAAATGTGCATATATACATCTATATATGCACATATGTATACTTTTATGCAGAGGAAATGAGTGAAATATCATAAAAATCCAGGCAGGTCAGAAGGGTTGAGCTTCAGGGGTCCTCGCATGTGGAAAAGAGGAAAGTAGGGGGAGGAGAGTTGAAACCTTGCCAAACCCTAATTTCCTATATCAAACTCATCATGTTAAAGCAAAACTTCCTATTAATAAAACTTGTTAGCTCAGCATAACACATCAGTTTTTTAGTTTTAAGTTGTGTATGTCTCTGTCTGGTCCTCATCTCTAGTCAGGAATGTGTGATGGGCATTAAAGGGGGTTGGGGTCGTAAACTTGAGTAGTTTGTACCTTGATATTGTACCTTCAGTTTCTGCTGGTCTGTCCTATTACAGATATCTGAATATTCTGTAATAATGTATAGTTGCAGTCCCAAATTTCGGCTACACTATGTATTAACAGCAGTTGTGGGCCAAAGTCTTTTTTGTTTCAACACTTATCTCAATATTTGTATTTCTATCTGTCATCATTTGGGTGAAATAAATAAACCAGTACCTCTAAATGGAATGGATGTATCATACTTAAATACACTTCAATTTAAAGCTGCAAAAATAACAACTTGATCCAAACGAAATGAAAACTAATGTCTGTTGTTAATCCTGGAATATTTTCCATCCCATCTAAAATCAATTGCGAGTGTCCTTAAGTCTCCATGAACAGTATCATCATTTCAAAGACACTAACATTTATTTGAAATCAACTAACGTTATATAGAGCGTAAAAGGCCAAATCGATTTGAATGGGGTGACTCCCAGCAGCAGGAAGGAAACAGATTAGTCTGACAGATTAGCTGCTTGAGAATGAGCACATTTGTTCAGCAAGGACAACAATTTCAAAGTCCCGTTTGACACTCATGCATTAATACAACGATTAATGGTTTAATTACAATAGTTTATTTTCCTATAACTGATCGAAAAAATTCTACTCTTGGAATAGTTGATCAAAGTTCTGACTTTTATTCTTATGTTACTAACGTATGTTATTACATGCTCCCATTTGGATGTAATTGAATAATTTCTCCAACGTATTTCAGAGATACCGGATAAATGGCAGACGGATGAAATTACGTTGTGGAATTCATTAAAGTTGAGTAAAAGCAACCCCACCGGTCTTGCACCCTATACTTTGAAAACTACTGTAAGTGAAAATATCAATTTCAGCTGTCAATACATTGGCCCATCTCAGCAACACACTCTCTTTATTAACCGAGTGATTTTACATTTTAAGGCTGTGAGCAGCTGATACAACCTGTACTGTAGGTGATCTTCAAAAGGTTATCAAGGCTAGTAAACAACAACTAAGTCAGTTTCACAGTAGAGACGATTTGAAGAGAGTTTCAGAATCTCTGGCATCATGTTACTCTACTCTCCTACCATTATAGGACTGGGTTAAAAATCCAAAGCATGAAGAGGCCATTGAAATGACATGGTAAGAAAATGTATATTGTGATTGTTTACATTCCGTAATAGTCAGGGTGCTTTATAGGATGAGTAATAGAATGCACTTCATCCTACGCTTTATCCTCTACCTCATGCAAATGATGTACACTTTTGATGTGAAAGACTGATAACACTCGAAGAGCAAGCAAAGCAAAAATAGAGCTGACAGCATCCTATAGGTTACAAATTGTGTTTAAAGATGCCATTAAATTATTGCTTTTTCACTGAGGAAGAATACATCAAAACAAGGCTGATCCTGGTAGGATTGTTATAACTATGTACATCTGTGATCTATATTATTACCCAACACACCCTGAAGAACCTAGCCCCATTTGAGTGGGACAGAAGACAGTATTTGAGTAGACACATGTTGCTTCAAGACACAGACAACATGCTTTCCTTCTTTGTGGGCCATTGCACTCACATGGAGGAAGCGCCCACAATCAATCTGAGGTATTGAGGCACAGCCACTGAGCGGGCTGCTAAATTACAGTCCTGCAGGTTGAGTGCGTCACATGCTCCCAGACTGTACTCTATTCCAGCCCATTTAAGAGCCAAGCACCATCACACCAAAATATTATTATATAGTCACACTGAAAACTGCTCCACAATGACAAAAATCCCCTAAATTAAGAGGGAATATGGAATATATAATTGCAAAACGAGGATTATTTAGGATGCGCCTCACAAACAGGGAAAAGGTTACCTGAGCTATGGAGTGTGACTGCAGGCTAAAACTGCAAATAGCCTAAATAAATACTATTTACTTTGTCTTCATGCCATAGAAGTAATTTCTCTTAAAGTGCATCATGTGTGTGGACAATAACAAGCATAGAGGTTTTAAGTTTCCATTACATTATAGTCTCTTCTTTACTGTGAGAACTACTGCTGCAATTTGTACTCATGTGGAAGAGATGTTAGCAAAATTCAAGTTACGCTCTTTTATCTGCAGTCCAGACACAAACAGTACCGTACTGTACTACAGCGTTTGGAAGCAGTGACAATGTGAAGAGTGAGAAATCCAACAACTAACACAGATGTCTTTAAAAACATCCACAGGCTAAAACAGACACACACAGCTGGTAAGTACTCTCCTCCAGGTCGACTTAGAGGCACTCTTCTTTTTGGAGATAATACAAACCTTACACCATTTCTACTCATTTGTGTCCTATTGAAGAGACACAGCCCTGTGGGACTTCGCCAGAGGTGCATCTCTCACCAAAACAACCGCAGTTGCACATTAGAGCACAGCCCCCCTGGCGCTTTCTCAGCAAAAAAACATGTGGCACTGCTAAAAATACTTGCTTTTGAATCATTCACGACATACACTATTTAGAGAGCTCATGCATACTCATGACCCTATGCAAATATATATCATCAGACTTTGACTAGTAGGGAATTCAATTAGTGGAATAACAGGGACTGCAGCCTGAGCAGCTTTGCTATACAGTACACTGACGAACATGAATGTATGCAAGGAAAATTAACTCTGATCAAAGTCTCTGTTATACTTTTAATCTTCCAACAAAACATGGTTTTAAGTTTGCGACTGTTTTCCCCATTGCATAATTAAAGTTTTGCTGTAATAATGCTCTAGTTTTCAGCATATGCTTTCCACTCACTGACGGATCTAAACTGAACTAAATGGGTTGCCACAAACTTCTTTTTTACCTTGTCAATTCTAATAAGATACCTATATATTAAAAAGCTTCTGTCCATAGATTTTGTCAAAATTGTCCAGTTGCTTAAGTTGAAAATATTTGCTGTCTAACTCTATTGAAGAGAATAATCAGGCTACTCATTTTACTAAGAAAAAAGCAATTGAGGATATACAATTAATATAACAAACAGGAAACAAATGGCATGTCTGCATGTCAAAAATCCCTCAACCACATAAAATATGCAGGAATTACTATGATGTTTTTTGAACCCATACTGTAACTACCCCAGTCCATGCATGTGTACTGTAGAGAAATGTGAAAGATTGACAACTACCTAGAAAGGCACATAGTGTTATAGAGCACACACACAAAACCTACACATACAAACTTGTACTGAATATACTGTAGCGATAGATCAATTAATCAGGCCAATTCATGCCATTTTGAGATAATAGGCATAGGCTAATGCCTGTGCTCATAAGGCTGAATATTTTTTAAATTAATATTATAGTATTTCACTGAGCCAACTAAAGGCCATCAAACTGAATTTTTTAATTTATTTTTTATTTATGTAAGTTCATACATTTTCAGATGGCAGCATCTCCTCGTTTCTCAGAAACGAGGAGATGCTGCCATCTGCTGATAAATGCTGTCGTTAAGTGCACTAAAAGTCAATTCATTTCTTTCATATATAAGTTACTTTTTCAAAGTTTATTTTTCTGATTAGCTATGGACATTTATTTAGTTGATAATTTTTTTCATTTCAAATAAGTGCACTGTAGACAGCATTCAGATCTACTTCAGCAAACGGAGACAATGCAGACAACAACAACGTATCAGCATTATATATCGGACGGCTTGCTCTCTAAACATTGACATCGGCCATTAAAATACCCGTATCGACCTTTAATATACTGCACTTTCCCCTCACAAAATGAGGATATATATTTAAACCCAAACACACCAAGTACAGTGAAGATGTGACACCATCCTCCTGCTTTCTCCACAGAGATCTCCTAATCTCATTTCCTGTAAAGCCAGCTCATTAAAGAAATATACACAACCTACATTATATTTAATCTAATGTAAGTCTGTAAAGGCATGAGTGTGCTTTGATAAGTGGTTCATTACAGTGTCCTGTATGAATACCCTATATGCACACAGCTCAGAATACACAAAGTAGCAGTGGTTCCACATGGTGACACAGAATGTCAGACATAAATTATTTTAATCACAAAAATAGCTAATTTTTAAGTATTTATATGGGTGTTTGTGTTGATGTATTATACTGGAGGGAAACAGTTTGAGTTTTAGTTGCTGTGCCTCAGCAGGGGGAGAAGAGGAATGAACTGGCTCAGAACAATTTACCGTATAAATCATTTTAATTGACTATTTTTTGCTATCCCCATTCACAATTTCTCCACCAGGGTGCCCAGCATTACATTTATGAGACTGTCATCTAATTTTTTGTCCCAACTTTTTTTGTCACCAAGACTTTTTTTTAGATGATTAGCCAAAATGCTGGGATTTTTTATATGCTGCTTAATTGGGACTGGGTATTGTCAAAGTACCATAAAGGTTACGTTCAGTTCAGAGCTCATGTTGTGTTTCTAAATTGGAAGTGGACCTTGGTATCGTCACACAGGACACAAAGACAAATTGCACCAGCAGAGTTCCTGAAAGCCACACCAATACTTGGCCTGAAACTAAAAGAATCCATGAATAGCTACTATACAATATGTGAGGAATAAATACTGAGAAAGTAATTCATATAATTGTAAGTATGGAAAATACATAACCACGAATGCTGGAAATTATATACAGTATATATATGTTTTTTTTCAAACTATGCTTTTAAATAAATACATCACTATTTTCAACCTTCTCAGCCTTTTACATTAAAAACTAAAATAGACACCTGCATCAACATTCTCACATGCAGCAATATAAACACTATTTACCAACACATGCACCAATACTCAAACTCTGTGCACTCGCTGCAGTAGCTCTCTGTTAGACTTTAAAGAGATGGAGATGGTTTGGCGCGGTGTGTGCTGTCTGTGGGGTTGGATGTGACATGCTGCTTGAGTGGAGAGGCAGTGTATGAGTGTAAGAGTGTCTCAGGGCGTTGCAAGTGCATTCGCCCTACTGAGTGAGTATGTGTGGATGCTTATACAAGTAGATGTCTGTCAGAATGCCATGTATGGAGCTGGGTGAGCGTGTGGAGTGTATTGTTTCGTAGCTCTAACCAAGTGTCCCCTATAGAACATGACCATCGTCATAGAAACTATGAGTGTCACTAAAGTGTGTATGTGTACATCCAAGTGTGTAGTGAGGCATGATGCCAGTTTTTCTCTACACTGTTCGGGGGTCTGCTCAGCAGTAAGAAAGAGTAAGACTCTTTCTTGGCGTAACTGCTCCCCATCCATCCATCCATCATTCCAAATGAGAGAGAAAATGTGCACGTGTTCTTGTTCAGGATGTCAGATGTTTTATGGAACACTTAAATTATTCAGCTTTGTTTGCCTTTCAAAATCTTCTTCTTCTCTGCTCCTCTGAGGGATTGCAGAGGCCTGTCATCACATGACCTGGTGTGGTGCTGCTATCTTCAGGCCTGAGCTGGTAATGCAGGAGCTCCGACAACAACATCACACGCACCCCAACAGTTGTTCTCAGGCATTTACCGCGTGGATCAAAGACTAAGAAGGTTTTGAGTTGAACCATGCAGCTCAGTTGTAGATTTAGCTGATTATTTCTCTCTTTGTAGTTGAAAACGCAGCGATCACTGAAATCAGCTGGACTGAAAACCAGGAGACTCATGAACTCCAAAGGAAAGTCAGAGGGCAGGTGGAAGAGATTCCTTAAGGGACTTATGGGACTAACATTAACACACCCCGCTGATGAGATTTATTATGAGTCCATGACTATTTCTTTCACCATTATCTGATGTGAGTTTTCGTACTAAGACATATATTGTTACAAAAGAGCATTTTCCTGTTATATGGATGTCAGATATGTGCAGTGAAAATGCAGCTCATTGTGTGTTTACTTACGTCATTATTCCCCTTAATTGTCTTTAAATAGCAGTCCATAGCATTTGGAGACACAGCTGGTGCTGCTTCCTCCACCATGTAGTGCTGCACTACAATGTAACTACAGTATGGGTTAATGCACATGCACGCATATACACACACACATACACAGTGACATACACAGAGGGTTATGTTTTGACCTGCCAGCTGCACCTAACATACGGTGAAGCATGATTACACTAGATTTATATTGTGTTACATCATCAATTTTGGATTATTCTCTGTTGATGTTCCCATTCTTACTCATCTCGGAGAGTCAAACCGGACAATTTCTAGCAAAAATAAATCCTGCAATAAAATGAAATCATTTAAGAACATAATTTATCAAAATATAGTACTTGGAGTCATTCAGTGTTCCAACGTAGTTGTTTTAGAGAGCAGTATGCAGGTAGGTAGATTAAAAAAAAAGTTATTTTCTGTTGGGTTTAAACAAAAACATACTGTATATGCATCTGAGAAAAAAATGTGTAAGGACGTGTCTATATCGTGTGTTTATTCTGTGACATGCATACTGTGTATTTTATGGTTTGAAATTAACCATCCGACAGAGCACAGTGACATACAATCAGGCACAATGAAACAATAATTAAATAGGGTTCAGATCTTCAGCTTAAGGTTATTTTTTCAAACTCCACGCTGAATGGCAGGAGATGATGTTTCAAAGAAGAAAATGCTTTTGCTGAAAATCCAAAAATAAATCAGACAAACCAATGATAACTGAAAGGAGAGAGGTGCTCGAAAAAGGAAAAAAACTCCTTTATCCTGTAACAATCTCAAAACCCTTTCAGACAAGAGACAGCGATTTAACAATATCCAATCATTCATTTTGAAATACAGCATGAAAGAACATCCGGTCACTGTTTTAGGGATGTTAGATGTCATCTTTGTCAGACAGCTTAAGTTGATGGCACAGTTTTTGCTATAATTGTTTCCCCTGCTGTTCACTGTAGTCATCCAAGTCCCACAGGAGATACGGGCTTCATAACAAACTGATTAATGTAAGGGAAGCTGTTTGAAGAGATGTCAAATTGGACATTAATCTGAGATATATCTGATGAATACACATGCATGTGCACAAATACAAATAAATAAGTAACTCCAGAAAACAAAGAAGAAAATAAGGCCCAATACTCAATTGACCTTTCCACTCAAGTAGACAAGAAAACTTTCCCTATAAACCACATTATTTGTGTTACCATTGCCTTCAATAAAACTCTCCACTGACAACAATGACATCCAAAAAGACGTTTTATAATCTGGGGTTCCTTCTTTACTTGTTTGCTAAATAAACAAGCACCATTGTAAAAATTAGGTCAAAGCAGCCGTTCCTTCCATGAAGAAGTCCCATATGGTCTCCTCTTCCCTGTCTCCTCAACTTAATTACTTTGGTATATGCTTTTTGAGCAGATGTGGTGAAAAAACACAGGTGGTGGCCAGACACAAATTATTTTTCAACACGAAAATTCTGAACACAGTTCATTTGAAGCGCATCTGTTTCAAAATCGGAATAGCATGGAAACATAGTTGACATTTGTCTTTTTTTGTCAATTCAAGATATCCAGAGCTCCCACACATTTGCACTGAACTGATTCCATTTTATACAAACCAAACGCAGCCAGCTATAGGAAGTGACATTGTACACACTGTTACTGTAACCAGGTATCACACAGAACTTCAGAACATCTACTGAGAGCTTTTTTAAGATTAAATAGTGTGAGGGAGGTGATGTCTGCAGCCTGCGAGAGAAGAAGGGAAGTGATAGTAGTTCTGACTGTGGTGAAACATGGGAGTTGGAGAAGAGAGACTAAGACAATGAAAAATCTTTCACCTGTCCCATATATCCTTTCTTTGTTACTCCCAAAGTCAATTACCAGTAATTGGAATACCGCCACACCACCCTCCATCCTCATCTCATCAGAGCTCAATCAATCTCATTCTCACACGCCTTATCTCCCCCAGGACAACTTGTCAGGTTATAGCGAGTGGAAGGAGCTGGCAGGCGCTGTGTGAATTATGCTAATTTACTGTCTGAGAGCACCTACACACATGTAGAAGTGTATACAGTACATGAGCTCATACATTTCCACTGAACCTTAACAGTTCAGTATGGGCTAAACTGCAGCGGAGAAAAGAAAAAGCGCAAAGTCTGACGCAAAAACAAATCAGCAGCCCAGATTGGTTCAGGACAACACTCTCACAATAACACAAGCACAACCTCTCAGCCTGTGTTGCACACCACACACTCTATAGATGTGTCCTACCTGTGTGACTTTCTCTGTCACGTGGTGCGTGCGGTCGATGAGTTTGCAGGGAGCTATAATGTCCATCTCCCCGGAGGGCAGGGCGATGAGTGGGTCAGGTTTGAAATCCACAAAGTTGAGGGTGATCTGAGGGATTTTGGAAATGGTGCGGTACCGCATGAGGTCCGAGTCGGACGTGGAGTTCAATATGTTGGACTTACTGTTCACTGCACCTGCAAACACACACAGACAGTAATGTAAAAATCTAAGGGGATAATAGAAAAGTTGTTTTTTCCACCAGCTCTTCCTCACCAGTGCTGCTGCAGCCCGGTCGGATACTGGCTCTGCGGTTCTTTCTGTCCCAGTTGGGCCTCATGGCCTCGATCTCATCTACGGAGGAGGCGCGACGCATGCTGTGGAAGCTCTCCCGCGAGCGGCTGCAAGACAGAGAGCAATTGGAGCCCGAGGCGTCCGGGTTGAGGCTGAGGTGGTGGTGGTGGTAGTGAGGCGCTACGCAGGGTGACGACTGGGCGAGGGGACCCACCAGGTGGGCTCTGTGGGGAGGTGGAGGAGGAGTAGGGGGTAAAGGAGGCTCGGGGCTCAGTAAGGTGTGCTGGTCCTCCTGGCGGTCTTCTGGCCAACTCTGAAGAGCTGATCTAGGAAACAGAAATGGACATAATGGTTATTAAGCTCTTAAAAATCCAACCAGGTCTTGCTAGCTTGTCGAGAGGAGGCTAATGTAAGAAAAATCAATGTATTAAATGTTACAATGCACCTTTATTACATCCTTATTGATAAGTATTATGAATGTTTAACCATTATGTGCCTTATTATTCTTCTCATATTTAGAAGTGTTAAATGTTGTTAAAATTAAGTGACTGCGCATAAGAATGACCAATAAACTGAAATGATATACAATATTGTAAACTGTAAAAACGTAAGGGTACACCACTTCTTAAAAGGGTGACTGAAGATCTGACCGGAGCAGAGCAGCACTAAGAGGCGTGGACACGCTTAAGTGCCAACAAGGGGCCAATAGGACCTGGCCCCAGCCAACCAATGGGAGAAGACTATACCTGAAAGGCGGCGGGTATAAAAGATCTTGTAAAACAATAGATCGGGGCCGTTCTGTGGATCTGTGAGACAGAGTAACTACTTTAATGTGGTCTGTGGAACGGTGAAATAGGACGGACCGCAGCTGCGTACTTTTGTAATGCTCATCACATCATCATCGAATAAATATCGTTTACCTGAAGAGAAGTTTTCCGAAATTGTTTTCTATGCATCTCTATTTCAAATTATAAGAACACGACACTAAATAATGCTCAAAAGTTAATTTGAGAAAAACTGGCACGGCCATTTTATGCTAATCCCATGCAGTTTTGGGGGGAAAAAATATGCAGTTTTTTGCATGCAATACAAATGTGTTATTTTCGCTTATTCTATTTGTATATTTCTGCATGCTGGGGTCCCTAAACAGTCTTGGAGTTTAATAAATTTGGTACAACTGAAAAGCTGAGACTCTGAAAAGCTGGGACAAGAGGATTTTTTGGTTTAAGATTAATTTTCTACAAGGAGCTTTACATGTGAAAAAGAAATGAGTGATAACAATCCACATACTAATAATATAAAATAATATAATTGTAATTACTCTTACAATGAAGGCATTGCGAGATGTGGTGTATTAACCTTTAATAGGATTCCATTTGCACAATATTAGATACAAAAGTGAAATTTGGTAGTTGAAGGTCAATGAGCCTGGTAGAGAAAGTGAAAATGCCAAATTAATTAAGACAAACATTCATCAGACTTGAGGATTGCAGAATAATTTTTTGTTAAATATCAACTAGTAATATATCACCATGCTCACATGGCTGTACATAGGCCGCAGGATTCATTCAAGAGTGTGAGACATGTTCCACATAAGCCGTTAAAATAAACTGTTAACCCATCTCTAGGTGCCAAACATGTCCTTCACAGGACCTACCTGCTTCCACTGGTTTTCTCCTGGTGGTTGAGTGGTAAGGGGGGAAGATGAAGGTACTCTCCCAGGCCTAGAGACTCATGACTGTGGTTGTCTGGGTGCAGCGGCAGGGATGTAGCAGTCGGGATTTGAGCGGCCTCTGCGTCGTCAAGAGACACTTTACTGTTGGACAATGAGCGAAGATGGGGAAGACGCAGTTTGAAGCCTCGTGGACGGCCTGGAGGAGAGGATGATGGAAGATGGAGGAAAAGACTTATTGCCTGCATAGTGACAGGTGGATTATTAAACTGTGGCAGGAAGGAGAAAATGGAATAGGGAAATGAAAGGAAAGTGTGAATCACAGAGAGAAACAAGTGGAGATAGGATATGGCAGGATATTCTAGTGGAGGTCATGCTTGGATTGAGGCAGATTTTAACTGGATCCCGCTGAGTCTAAAAGACTTTTATAATGCAGTTTTAAAAACAATCTAGAGGAATCTGGGACAGTAACGTTGATTAGATTTTGGTTTTTGGCACAAAGTTAATTAAACAAGAAATCTGGTTGAGAGGGTTACTTGATTCAAAATATTATCACTCTCCTAGTTCAGATGCTTCACCGCAGGGTTATCACTCTGGAACCTTAAGTGAACATTCATGTTCATGGGAAACAAAAAACCTTTTGAAAACCTGATCAAACACACATATCCAGGATTCACAAGAATACAATTACTTATCACAACCACAAGGCCTTTCTGCAAAATGAAACCAACTAAAGATCCAGGTGAATTAAAGTGAAGGTTGTCACTTCTCACTAACTGAATATACTATTCAAGTTATTGAAAAGTGGATGTAAAGGGGCAGAAAGGAATGTTAGAAAAATATGTTAAGCACTGAACCAGTCAAATTGTAATTTTTAAAAGTGGTGTGTCATCAACAGGGCAATGTTTATTTCTATACTTCTATGTATAGTCTGTGCACTTACTCTACTGTTTTGTACAAATGCTCTATTAATAGTTACTGACATTTATTGTGTCTTCAATGTTTGTTCTGATGATTTTCTGAGCTTTTAAAAAGAAAATTGAAATAAATTGATAACAGGCTTGACTCAAATATATTCAAAGTGAGTGTGGGGTATGGAGATAGATTTGTCTCAATATTATTTGTGTGAATAGATCAACAATCCGTGTGTACATGTAAATTGATTATTATAAAAATATAAAACAACAAACAAGTGAATAAGCTTAGTGAGTAGCTACCGGTGACAAGCCAGGTGGGCAGGCGGTGGTTTAACTCCTGTTTGTGGTCTTTGAGTACTTCATCAGTCATGCCCTCGAAATTCAGGATGAACATGATCACCACGCCATCTTCGTTCTTCACTGGCACCACATCCACCATACACAGGAAGCAATGACCTACGTGGGAAGAGAGATAGATAAAGCTCTTACAGTGCCGAAAAGTCTATATGGTTTCAAAAATCTCCAACCCTAGTGGAGATAACAGCATAGGCGTGGACAGCAACAGAATTGCTTCTTTACACACAACGGTTGTGTTCATGACTGTGAATTCTTACATAATGAACCTGCGTGCAAAAAGACTCTCATGTGCAGTATGAGCAGTCAGACGCACACATGCATGTCACACTGTGAATGTGAGCATATGTGCACTAATTACACGGTCCCACTCTCACACACACACACTTTTTCATTCTCTGTCCTGATTAAATGTGCATCTGCACTTAATCAGCGCACACACTCTCTTCCGTATGAGGCCCGGCATGTTCGCTAATCTGCCACGAGTGCTAAAACAACTAAGTAAGCGTGAAATTAGACTACATATGTCAGTAAGTGGCTGGGAGTTTTCTACAATGTCTGGATACACTGAAACGAACCAGTTAGAATGGAAGTCAAAATAAGATGCCATTCTGGTGTTGACACTAGGAAATTGAACCTTGTACACACACACAAACACACACACTGAGACATGAAAATGGCATTGTCATCTTAATTTAAAACACTCAATCACAAAATGAATGCAACGACTAAGATGCTTTTCTTTTTTTTAAATATTCGATGGAGATTATCTGGAAGCATACTGAAAGCGTCCAGGGAAATACATGTCTTAAAGGTTGACATTTTTTAGATTGTACAGCAGGAGTTATAATGGATACTGAAATCTCCAGCAAATGAATACTGCACCCTGAAATGTATTAAAAAATGATCTCTGAAGTGTATTGCAGCCATAATGTCATGCTATACATCATTTAAATCCAATTTAAATCAGTCCTTCTAGTCCATACAACTTCTTGTCCTAATAACAATAACTCTATAAAGCCAAGCTACAACAAAATGCATCCAGTTTGTATTGTCAAAATAAAGGCTCTCGCTGTGCATCAGCTTTTTGAGAATTTAAGAAAGGAAAGTTAGTTTGTCACTGTAATCATCAAACTAATGTTTGTTTCCTCCAAACATGAACACCTTGGCAACTGTCCAAAGTGGCCTTTTGTTGTGAAATAGTTCTTCACACATTTCTCAGCGAACCTGGCTCTGATTTGTCTCTTACCTGAGCATTGATGGTCAGTGACCGGCTCTACAAATGGCACAGCGATTTTGACAGTGTGGAGCGATTATATCCAACACGGTATGTTGTACAACCCAACGTGCAGTGTGTTTACTGCATGCCGGCCTCACTCACCCAACCGCCTATCATTCATCTCACATCATCACTGGAAAGTGGGCCGAAATCCGATTGGACAACAGCATAATCCCAACACAGGAGGGGAAAAAATGTGAAACACAGAGAATACTAAAGGATTACACCATCTGGCCATATCTAGCAGAGAGTGTGTGTGTGTGTGTGTGTGTGTGTGTGCTTATGTGCACATGTGTAGGTAGATGCAGCCTCATGTTCATTCATAAGCTATTGGGTCGTTCATGCCCGTTTTAATTGAAGCCTTTTTAATCGCTGAAGGTGTTGCTGCACGCCTAAAGCTGCTTTACACAGCTCTGCAGCCAAAAAGGCAAGGGCACTTGCAGACATGAGTCACAAATTTCAAATGTTTTTGGCTGTTTGTATGACAAGATTTTGTCACAAGGAGAAGTGAGAATGACAGAAGTTAAAAATGACCTCAAATGACAGTGACATTATATTAATATATAATATCCCTTTGGTGTTATTACAGGCTGTCAGTCCCAGACACTGAACCAGCAATTATTTATATACTCAGCGGTCTCCCAAACCAAACTGTAAAAGCAGCGAGCTGTGTGTATGTGTGTTGCTTTTAAGATACAGGACACAGTGACGTGTGTTTTGTGGATGACAGATGCGATTTGTACAATCCCACATGTATGTGTGTGTGTGCGCACACACACGCACGCACACACACACACACACACACACACACACACACACACACACACACAC
>CALSBV010011267.1:2255275-2262802 GCA_943590825.1 Bovichtus diacanthus | reverse complement strand
CCCCCCTTCCAGGCCTGGCTCCAGACGGGGCCCCCGGGCTTCCTCCGGGCAGGGTCACACCTCCTCTTTTTTGATGTTGCATTGGGGTACAACCTTAATATTTCAAGATAACTGTAACTAATAAAGTTAGGTAATGTAATGTTATCTGTACATTTTCACAAATAACTTCAATCCTTATGAGTTTGCATACGTTAGCTAGCTATGATAATGTTGTTAGCAAGCTAAAGTAAACGTGAGCTAAAATCATTACATTAAGCTGTTTGCATTTTTCCCCTCTTTTACCTGCTAATGACATTAGCCTAGCTAGCTAACGGTAGAAAAATCACAAGCTTAGTACAAGTTATTTGCTACTTTACATTGAAATATAAGGTTGTGGTGTTTACCTTGGTGTTATTGGTGGAGATTGTGATACAATGGACGTGATAGAATGTACAGTAATAAATATAAGATACACAATAAACACGTGGGATTATCCACCTTAACACAGGTGATAACACGTCCTTTTCCACCATGGGTCCGAGTATGGAGCTCTGCAGCGGGATGCTATTGATGCTGGTTGCTCACTCATCATCAATATCAGTCATCATGACAGTTGACACACAGTAACATTGTGGGGTAATTTGTGCTATGGAAAACAAAAAAAATCATATCAACCCTTATATTGGTCAACCCTTAACCTGTGCAATCCCCAGTACTTCTTGGCCAAGGTGAGTGTTATCTGCTATCTTAAGCTACTATAAACTAGCCAGCTTGTGATAAACTTACAATCTGACAGTGCATACATAGTCCATGTTCGAGCCCTGGTTAAGATTAACTTCTACATGGAACAGTGGCCAACATTTCATTATATTCTCCGGGTGCTTATCTTGCTGATATCAAAGGAAAGAGGCATTTGAAAATATACAAGAACGGACATCCCACAATTGGATTAGCACTTTGCATCTAATCTAATGCTACAGCTGCAGTACTAGTGGTGATGCAGTGTGTGTAAGAACAAGAAGAAGGGTGAGCAGAGGGAGGAAAAATAGAACGAAAAGAGATAGGTCAGAGAGCAGGGGAGAGGGATTAGGGGAGAAGATTGAGTTAGAGTGGGGACAGCTATTTCAAGCTTTTGTAAAAGAGGGCAGGAGTGACCTTTTATTACTGTTTTGTGCACCAGGAGAACCTTTAGTGTCAAAATACTTTTTTTTACTCAACGTTACAATAGGATACACAAGGAAAAAAGATTTTACTCAGGTCATTTGATTAGAGCAGAGGTTCTATATAGAAGAATAAAGCCTCATCTATACCTGGTCCTATTTAGTTTCTTTAGAGACCCAACATGGCTTCTAAACGACAATAAGGAAAAAAACAGTTCATGTAGCACATAGAGTAGAACATTTTAAGTTGAGAATAGAGTCTCTGGAAAACCATATGTTACATTATTAACTTGATAAATACTAATACGCAAATGCATTTTGCACACTGTTGGCTCAAGTTCATTGGCACATTTAGGCTAACAATAGGTCAAAGTTAGGAGCTTTACTGTACATGTGTATTTCACTCTTCAAAGCAACTGTATTACTTTAAAAAAGTAACTGTAGTCATACTGACGCATTTTCAAATGAAAGGTGTTGTATGACTCAGTTGCTCACTAAAGTGACATGACATAACTCTCAGTTATATAACAAAGCTATCCCAAACAGTGCTGATGGCACTGAGTGGGATGATGAATAAAGAGTTAAGCGGGTAGACCTGCAATTGTCATACAAATAACAATATCTTCCATCTAAGAAGTGGAGAAGAGAAGAGAAGGTGTTGTCAGTGATCACAGTAGAATGTTACTAAAAGCATCCGTCTTTTCACGGTTGTTTTCAGTGGTTGGTCATGACTGCTGTATTTCTCTTAGTCTTTTCATGAGATAATAACCATGAAAAGTGTCAATACAAATACACAATCAGCTGATTCTTTGGGGGTGCACACACACACACATACACACACACAGGTTTCCCTAACTAAAACTATTCACATAGTCGAATCTCATTGTTGGTTAGCTCAATTATCTCCCTCTGCAAAAGCAACAAAAGTATTGGCCGAGATGCATGTAAATATTGCTTAGCTTTTGTTTCAGAAGAATGGACAACGCTGTTTCTTGTGTGTAGGGTGTGTGTGTGTGTGTGTGTGCGTGTGTGTGTACAGCGCTGTCCGTCATATTGAAACATGCCTGTTTTTCGGATCTTATAACATTTCCCCAATTGTAGCAAGCCACAGACAAAGGGGAAACAAACAGAGAGACAGAGAGAGACAGAGACAGAGAGAGACAGAGAGAGAGAGAAAACTGCAAGCCGCAAACAGCTGTTTCTACGCATATCCCCCTGCTGATTTAACAGTGAATCTTTCATAAATTCATATTATATTTAGCACTCGGTGCTCGGTACCAATGTGAGTTCTAATGTATTCTTTGATTGATTTTTATTTGGCCTTTCTGAGGCTATCACCAAGATGGTGCTCCGATGGTCCTGCAAGTTTGGATACTGCAAATTACTCGACATAATGATTTGTTTACACACACTAAGGAGATTGATTGAAAGCACATGAGTTATTTTCAAATTTCTATTAACAGTATTATTAATAGGCTACTCTACTAAAATAAGCAATAGGCCTTTATCATGATTTATTGGAAGAAACTAAGCAATTCTATGTAAAATCAAACAGCACCCCAATATAGCCCGAATTAAATTACCCTTTGTTTCATAACCACATTTTACTGTCACTGCGACAATTAAACTATTCAGGGTCACCCATAAAAAATACACACACACAGTGTTTGGGATCTATCATCACCTGGCAACAGCACTACCAATACCAGTCCTGTGCAGACAGAATGATACAAATAAAAATGCTGTATAAAATATTATACAACCTTAAGACTTTCCAGCAAATTCCAAAATGCACGCATATAGGAATGCTTACATTAAGTAAATATCATCAAAATATGTATGTGTATATATGCATACAGTATATAAATGTATATTAATAAATTTTTATATGAATAAGGCCAGCAAACCACAGGCACAGAAGCAACAAAGTCCAATAAGCAATGTGACACACAAACACACTGCAGGTACTCTCAGCAGTTTTAGCAGGGATATGGATAATAAATGGTTTCTGCTATAGTATAAACACAGCCCACAGTACCCTGGGAGTACACACACACACACACACACACACACACAGACACACACACACACACACACACACACACACACACACACACACAGAGAGAAAGTATCCCCCTAACTCATTCTGTGGCGGCCATAATAGCCACTTTTGGTTAAATCCAATACAGCACATTTATTATCCATAACGATGGAAATTACTGTGGCCTGACTGTCAATAATGAAGCACAAATATTCACAGAAAACCAATGTCTTTACTTTCATAACATACACTATGATGAAAGCAGCCAATAGCCCATTTTGATACCTTTGCTGAATACTGTGCAGTCAAAGCCAGTGCCATGTGTTTTATAGAAGAGAACTTTTCTCATAATATTAGAAAGTACTAAGAGAATCAGGTTTCTCCAAGGCTAAAGATGTACATGTCTGGAACAATGTTAATAAAGAGACAACATGGAACATTCGTATAATTATCTTTTGATAATATGAATAATTATAAAAAGTGAATTTATGCTAACTAATGAAAGAAATTAAGTCTTTTGACCAAACAAACAGTGTCACGAGTAGCATTATTTGTAAAACCCCAACACACAGCCCTCTAGGTGCATGAATTGGCAGGTTATAAACTAACAACAGGTGTTAGAACATTGATGAAAAGCCTATGAATAAGCACTGTTCTCCCTTTTTTTATCCCCTCTCCATTCTTTCTCATCAAGAAAGAGTTATAGGGTCTCGTTAGCGGCAACATCGCCGGCTGCTTTCAGAAGCTTAATGATGATAGGGGTGGAGCTGCAGGACCTAGCGCTGACCTCTCCAGACTGTTTTCCATAGCTTCTACCAAATGCAGCCAGCCACAAATTATCCAGTATCATTTAATTTCCTTTCAAAAGGAGCATTTATTTCCAGTTATTTCTCTGCCAGGGGAGACGTTTAGTCCACTAACCAACAGTTTGCATAAAATCCTACGGCTATTATTGTGTGCTTTTAAAATTTCAACATAGGTCCCGACCTTAGTAAAACACAGTAAGCCCTCGAAAAGACATCACTCAGTATTCTGAGGCTTGATGGGGTCATCACTAATCTACTGGAGAGAAGGAGATGATGCCGCCAGTGGGAGGGTGTCCATCTCATGCTGCTATGGGAAGTGGCTTGATCCCTGACAAGAGAAGGAGCCATTAGTAGGTGAACGGCTTGACGTCTTCATGAAGCTTGGGCCCATAGCAATTAAACAGTTATTACAATGTCAATGGTTGTGCTCCAAGCTATCAAACTTGCCCTGTCCCTAGATATATGCAGAGGCAGCAATTTGATCTGAGCAATTAGAGGCTGATAGCAACACTAAGATGAAGTGTGCTCTTTCTCCCATTTTTCTTCGGCTCAGCCCCTCCCTCTGCAGGGCCCAGCCATCAGTTGCGCTCCTCTCCCCTTTTAGCGTCTTCTCCCTCTCACACACACACACACACACACACACACACCACTGAGTCCTGTCTCATTGTCTCTCCACCTCTCTGCATTCCTGTCCTGACTCTCTCTCTCTCAAGTGTGTACTCTGCACCTCTTGTTCAATGCATTTGATCCCATCCATAATGTTTCAAGAAAACTTAAATAATGACTTTTCTGTCCTCGGGGCTGGAGCATACAGACAACTGAGCATCGAGGGAACAGGTTTCAGGTATTAGGTGTAGACAAAACAAGACTAAGATTATATGAATAGCCAATTTTTGTCTTTAGAACAACATGTTTTCAGCCTTCAGGCTTGATACAACAATAGCAGATATACTGTGATGGCTTGACAAAAGGTCAAATTTACTTTTGAACTCCAGCCACTTTTTATATAATTCAGGGATGGGGCTTATTATTTAAAATGTGCTTTTAAGTGCTGCCAAAATGTAGAAAGTTCTAAAAAGTTGAAGAAAAAAGCTATTTGCTCCCCCATGAATGTTACAAAACTTTCATCCGATAGCAGAGTTGCATTGAATCAGAGATGCCAGGGAGAAACAGCATCAGAGTCAGAGGGGTGTGGTCAGATATAACTATGATAGGCACAGGAGCAGATTTGGGAGATACATTTTTTATCAATAGATAAGAATGATGAGAAATGGTCTATTCTGGAAAACGAAGGAAAACATGCAAGAAAAAAAATCAAGAGTAATCACTTTCTCTTAAATGTAAGAAACGCAACACATCTGAAATGCCATATTCAGAGAAGAAGGATTTTACATAAAAACAGCCTGAAGAAAACCTATTTGGCAGACTGGTGGGCCTTGCATTAAAGTGAGGGAATGGGTAAGGCTCACTTAGGCTGTGAAGCATAGCTTGATGCATTTTCAGTTCCAATCCTGATGCTTGGCCTGGCCTGGCCCAGTCTGGAATGGCCCTGACCTCTGAGGCCTCAGTTACTCAATTAAAAAAGACGGGACTCATCCGCCTGCTTGACTGGGCTGGTCCCATTCTGTCAGTTGGCCTGTCTCTTACCAGGAACCTGATACATGGTGGTAGATAGGGTAACAACTGGGGGCGCTGCCATCCGCCTCACTGTATACCCCCCCTCCGTTGCTTCTTTGATTATTTCTTCAATAGTTCTCTTTTCAATCAATTCAACACTGCTACCATTTTTTCTAGCTTCCTGCTCCGTCTGTACGCTTGTTATTGATTATTTTTTTCTCTAACCCTTTCGTAGGATCCCTTCACTCCTTCTTACTACTTAGTTCTGACAGCCTTCAATTTTTTCTTCCTTTTCAGTTCAATCCCACTACTTCTTCCTCCTGTCCTATCACTCACCCATTCACCTACTCACCCTCTTCTTTATTGTCAGATGGTGACAGTCATAGTTAATTTTTTTCTTCTTTTTTTTTGCCAAACTTTGATGCTCCTGCTTTTTCATTACATCTCAACACAACATCATAAATCAGTTGACATTTTATAGTGTTTCTCTGCATCCTATATTATACCAGATGATCAGTTTCAAAAGGAGACAATTCAGAAATAGCCTCCCAGCCTTCTGCTTCCTGAAAAGCAGGCTTTACAATGTCAAATGAATCCTTCTTACAGGTGACTCAGGCTTAAGGGCTGAGATCCCACTTAATGTCTGATTAAGCTCTTCAAGACTTTATGTAAGATACAGAAACGTCAAGCACATCAAAGACATGTCTGACATGATTTCGGAAAAGACATTACTCTCCTACTTAATGTAAACTACAATAGGGCTGAGTGAACATGCAGACCTATTATCACAACATTACAGATACTCTTCATTCGGCAACAAAACCGATCTTGAGTAAATGCATGTATGCGCATAAAGAGTCTGCCTTGTGATGGGGCATTGCCATAATAAATTTAAGGACTTAAATATGGTGGGGTGTGGGTGCAGGGCAGGGTCAGGGCAATGACATGGTCCAATGGATTATGGATTAATACAGGTAAAGATACCTCCCTGTCCCGACAGAGCCACAGGTTCTGAAAGGGGCCATAGGTATCTGCAACGGGCCAGCACCCTCCCAAGGATGTGGGTGTGACCGGAAACAGATAATAATATAGCAGGCCTAACCCAGCTGACCTCTGCCTGCATTATCTTATATGTTGCTTGTTAATCTTTTTACCTAGTCAATTTCTATGTATTTTAAGTGTCCAGCTCTGTTTTGTCTATGTCATGTCCCTTTGCACCAATAAAAACAAGAAAATAAAAAGTATTTGATGTTTATTTAGTTTGATGGTTTATCCACTTTTCTCTTTCTTGCTGTATCATGTTGTGCAACAACAGAGTGGGTGTGATATAGGTAAATGTCCTCAAAGTGATCCTGCCGGTGTAGGAAGGGGAACAGTGGTCCTGTATGTGGGCCAGCAGAGATCATAGGTCAGTCTGCCAGCATGAAAATGGCACTGATAATGGTGACTCCAATTTCAAAGCAGCAACTTGACCCTCTTGTCTATGCTTGATGAGTCAGGGTACTTTTAAGACCATCTCATCTCGCAGCCTACGCTCCTCACTAAGTGACAGGCTCAGAAGGGTGTGCATGCGCCATGTGTGTCAGCATTAACCGAGTGAGCGATCTCTGTGTCATCATCCTTCACCACCGTAAGCGAGCTGGCACCACCGACTTGGTGCTTGGTTGACGAAGGCCTCGGTTGGCACCTGTCAGTCAGTGGCCGGCCAAGTGTGGCGCCCTCCATTAGCCTGGCTGACAGCCTTGGACCGGGGGCATCACTCACTCACTCACTCCCTCCCTCCTTCCTTCCATCAGCTTTCCAACACCCTGCCAGCACTTGCTTGAGGCCTTTCAGCAGCGCATGCACAAGCACATAAATTCAAACACACACACATCCTTGCGGAGAGCCATTCACCTTGGACTCTGACAGAAAGTAAGTGACC
>CALSBV010011267.1:2230134-2249775 GCA_943590825.1 Bovichtus diacanthus | reverse complement strand
GCCTATTTATTTTTGTTCCAAGCCGTGTTTCGTTAAAGCCTGTGTAAAGTTCATTTGTTTCAATGTACCGGTAGGCACCTGCGGCTTATAGACATGTGCGGCTTATTTATGTACAAAATACATATTTTTAAAAAATTCAGTGGGTGCGGCTTACACTCAGATGCGCTGAATAGTCCGGAAATTACGGTACATATATATGGATATATACGGATACAGCTGTGGATTTGTAGACTAAACCTGCAGAGCGGCGGGACAAACCACATCTGTGTTTACTGTATCAAATAAACTGAAAATCCATCAGTGTGAAATTATTAAAGGCAGAGCAAATAAAAGGAGATAAGTATTCACTTTTTGCTGGTCCTTTATATTTACCAGCTGTCTACCCGAAAGGTTATCACTGGCCATTACGATTCAGCTCCACTGAGGTCTGGCCATAGATACCCAACGGCTCAGTGTAAATGTCAAAATATGGATGGCTGAGTGGCTGTTCTGGCCATAAAAATGAGGAGCTGCTCTAACATTCTTGCTGGAAGGAACGTCTCTTGGTTACAACCATCTCTGCAGACGTTTATAACCCTAACTGTGGTACAAAATGGCATATTTACAGGAAAAAAGCTGTTTTCTTTACCGTTTTATCAGTCCCAGAAAAAAATATTCTGTGAAAAAGACGTACTGCCATGTTGTTGAAGACCTGATTTGAATATAGACAAAACTTGAATTATTTAGAATATTTAATATTTTCATTTAATGTGAAGAAAGAGATGAATGCTGAAAGAGGAAATGACTAGAGAGCTGTAAATACAGATGCATCTTACCATGCTCAATATGCATCTATTAACAAGGAAAAACATGGCATTGGCCTTCTAATCAAAGCAGAAGGCCTGGACTTTTAAAAGGTGGAAATTTCCCAAGAGAGACAGCACTGGTCGAATCCAATTTCCTTCTAGATTAACCGACCGCTCACGCAAATTATAATTCAAAAAGACAGTGATGTGATTAGAAAGATCTTATCCTCTCACGTATGGCAGTTTAAACAAGCCAATCAACAACAAGTAAGGAAAGTACAAATTGTTTGTCGAGCTTTGAACTTTTACACGTTTTTATTAGGTGCATGTTACGTCCAATAAAAAGATGACAGGAGACATTGACTCTGAACACTTAAGACAGACAACTGACAGGAAAATGTATACAGTATCACTTGACACATTTGTAATGCAACATAATCTGAATCTGGGATTAATGTGGACCAGCATTATGCAAGGTGTGAACTAACACAACGGTACAGCATCACATGTAATATTACCTACTGTGCACTTGGCATGTTTGTTTTTGCGACAATATCTATTGCTAATGCTTTGTATTATGTATGAGGAAAACAAATTAAATACAGACATGTGAATGCACAGGTCCTAAAATTACGCATCACTGGCATGTTGTATGTCAATACAGAGTGTATTATTGCAATAAGTGTAAAATGGAGCCTTTTAGGATTGGACTTCACTGACCAATCAAGGTCCAGTTGCTTGTTAGATAATGAATTTAGGTTGGTTAGTTAAAAAATAAATGTAAAAAACACTCTAAATTATAAAGAATTTATTTCTAACAAGGAAGCCATGATGCAGAAAGCACTCGGGTTCGATGAAAAAGTTAGAAGTGTTCTTTTGGTCGAAACCCTGAACCGTTCACAGCAGACAATCCAGTGGGAAAAGCATCTCTCTCCATCTCACAGGGAATTTACAACTCTCTTCAGATCAGCTTTGTGTTTCTCTCTCTGCCTCTCATCCTCTCTGGCTTCTCCACCTAATCAGTGTTCCCAAGCACTTATGCAAATAAATCACGCTCCTAATTACTATGCAATTTATATACAACAAAGCAAGATAGTGTGGAATACTGTCATTTGCATAATAATACAAAGGGGGTCTCAGAAGAGGTGGCTTTAAGGAGTTTGTCGAGGGGGATAGACATTGAATAAAAGAAGAAACAGGTCAGAGCCAATACACTGACACAATGTGACCACATTCTTTGATCAGCATCAGCTTGTTAAAACCACTGGGATACTCTGGGCCTCAGCCTCCACCATTGCGTCAACTAAAGTGGACTTCATCACTTATAGTTTACATTTTTAGTGCTTTATGAAGTGTACTGCTGCCATGACAAGCTTTATTTTTGAAATTGATCAAGCACCCTGAATGTACAATATATAAGGACCGTCTTATTGATAAATTGGAGCTAATTTTTCACAATTTTCAACTGTCTCAATTATTACGAAGTCACACAGATACGCAGAAAAGAAGCAGGTGAGAAGTGTGTATGAGTATGTTTCATCACCCTGCCTCACCTCTTTGTGTGTTACCATCCTCACGTTAACACCAGAGATGCTATTAAGCCACACTTTGACAAGTTTCTACAGTGGAGGATAGAAGCCGGGCGGGCAACTGATATTGTTTCTAATATAGAGAAAGAAAGCGAATTCAATAGCTGTCATGTTAGGGATAATTAAATTGGGGAAGCGAGTAGCTCAGGGTCTGACTTTCTGTAATCCAGCAGGATGTTTTGGTCAATGCCATGAGCAATTAAGTGGCAAAAAGGCACTATGCAAAAATAGACTTGTCGACCCCCCGATTTCTTGTGTCTTTTTCAGTTCTCTTGACATTTGGAAAAAACATAAAGAATGAGCTTTTAGAAAGTATATTCTCACATTCTCTCTCTGTCTCTTTTTCAATCGGTCATCCCGGTTTGAATTTTAACTGCAAGTTTCCATTGAGTTTAGCTAAGTTTTTTGCACATTTGTTGGCACAGTGTTTATGTTTAAGTTTTTTTTTTATTTTCAAGGGATTCTAATCACCCTTTTCTCTTTTATTGTAGGATGTTTCCTTGCAAGACACCAAATAACTCCTAATCTATCCCTTGTTCTCCTAAACTCTCCTCTTTAGTCCCCATTTGTTAACTCTTGATATTTGCCTGCCTTCCACTTCTCTCTCAAACCTCCATTTACATACAAATATATAATTTCTCAATCTACTTCTATTTAACCTCATCGGTCTACTCTCTTACTTTCTCTCACTATAGACTTTTTTTCTGTCTGCATCTCGCTGTCTATTTCTCACGCTCTTCCAATCAATCACTCCCTTTTAACTTCAGCTGAAGTCAACGAATTCCATTGGTATAAAAGTCAAAGAGCAATAGTGCCAAAGCACAGGAATGTTCTCTAGCCATCCTCCAGGTAAATGAGTGGACTGTAGGAGGATGAGAATGCTGAGCCGGGTGGAAGCTGAAGGTGAAAGTATTGGTGTTCAGTCATCCTGAACTGTACAATTAAATCAGAGTGTAGCAGCATGAAAGGGCCACTCCCCTGGAGGGCAGCAGGTAAAGGAGGGGAATAAAGACTATATGGTTTATGGAGGTTCTACTAGACCACCAAGAACAGTGAGACAGAGTCCCGCTGTGTGACCGGCCCAACCTGCCCTCAACTTCAACAGACCGACTGTACCTTCATCTCTCACACAAACTCATATTGCTCCCCATCATAATTCAACTAAGCAATCCTCCAACAATATCGCTTTGGAAAAGATCTTTCAGTCATTTAAAGTGTTACTGAGGTACAAAATAGTAGCAAATCAGCTTTAAGTTTACAATTAGTACCATTGACAGATGAAAATATAACTGCAAAATTGTCATCTGAGGCCAAAAAGATATATACATGCTGTTAACTTCAATCATGCTCTTTCACTGTTCACACATCTTTATATGAAGAACCAGAGACATTCATTCTACTAAAGCATTAAATACAATGATGATAATTATGGACCAAAAGGTGTTTGTAAATTATATTTTATGCTAGTACTCAATACCTTTAAATTTGACCATTGTCATGCCTAAATATGCACTTAAATGACACACTGTCAATGTTATAACTGTACTCTTAGCTGTGTAAGTCTGTGTAACTACCTTTTAAAGGTAGTTACACAGTTACACAATATTGGACAATTAAGATCTCCGTTGAAATCTATAATAACAAAGTATATACTTATTGGTGTAGGATCAGATAAAAAATTTAAATCAGTTCAGGTTGAGGACGTCCCACAGATGACAAGGTTTCATTTCCATATTAGTATAAATGTTCATTTAGTTTCCTTCTTCTCAGTCATATTAAGTCTTTTGTTTTTGCCTCATACACTCTCACTCTCTTATTCCCCTACTCCGCTCATCTTTTTCTCACTCTGTTCCCCTGCACCAGCTTCTCTGTCAGCTGACCCACCTCGAGGGGAAGCCACTGTGGTCTCTCAGTGGACGGAGTCAAATCCATCCAATTCAAATGGCTGTGAAATTGGGTTGGAAATTATCTTGCGTGTTGAGCGAGGTGAAGTAAAAATCAAAGCAGCGTTAAACAGTGTGGTCGATGTGGTTTAACGATAGGCTGCTGGTATGGAACCCAGAACTTTGGATAGAGTTGCTTATATAAGGGAAAGTCTTGCAGCCAAATAAAAAAGTTCCATGAATCATTATAGAAAGGCCATGCAACAATGCATAATCACACTTGACATTAAAGTTCGCCCACTCTGCAATAGGTAACTAGTTTTACCTTCATGCAAGAAGTTTTTGTATTAAGTGTTTCATTTTTTAGATGGAAACTCTTCATGCTTGGTTTAAGTGAAGTGACCCATGAAAGGCCTTTCAATGGAAAGATTTATACTGCTGTGAATTTAATACTGTAATGTGTAGCACTATCAGCCATCAGTTTCCCTTTCTCAATGGCATTGCTTCTATGTTTTGCTCATTCCCAGCACGCACTAGGAGGTTTCCATTACCCCATTAAGCCTTGTTGGAGAGATAAGGCTGTGAGCGAGCTCCCAATCACAGACGCAGGTTACAAGCTCTCCCCATGGAGGCCTTGCTGTTGTCACAAAGAGTACAAACACACATTTGGCCTCCCTGTTTGTGTGAGTTTGTGTTCATCCTGTTTCATCCTGTGTGGTCTCTCTCTAACCCTAGTTGTTGTTTATCCTCTTCATTGCTCATCCTGTTACCAACTATTTAAGTTCTGTTTTAGGTGAACAGGAATACATTTTAGGTAAAATATAAACTCTAATAAATATATCTTAGGGAGCTGTAGCACATTATACTCCCTCTACTTAGCTAGGATTTTTAAATAAAGTATGATTGAAGGGTCTTTTCCTAATTGACGTACTTCAGATTTTCTGAAACTGAAAAAAGATTGGTAGCCAATAGAACATCCAAACTCTGGGTTTCAAAAATTCCCCTCACTATCTACTTAAGATTTGGTAGCTGGCTATGTATATAGACTGGCGTAAATTCATACCCTTCCATTCATGTCAAACACTTCTCAGTGGAGAATCTGTAAAATGATGAAAGTTTCATGAACAAATTCATGATGGACATCTTTATATTTAACAGCACGATGCACTTATTCTTCCAAGGAAAATGAGGCACAGAACAGTTTAATTTTGAGGTTGAGGGTTTAAACAATCAGTAGTTAATGTTGTCGTACATTCAAAAACAGTTTTTTCCCCCACTAAAAGGTTTGATATTGATAAAGATTAGATTCAACAGATATTGTTGTAGTGAACTTTCCTCCAGTAAATGCTCTGTGTTAATAAATAATATAATAAGGTTAATCACAAGTATTCAGCATATTAATTGTATCCATATCTAGTGGTAATGTAGAGATTGTGTCTGTTCTAAATTGTAATCTGAAAATGATGTGGTCAGAGTGGAAAAGTACCAGAAACTCACTATGGAAAGCCCCCAGTTACACAGAAATATCCATGTCAGCAGAAATGAACACTTGGCCAATTAAAAATGCCTAATATGGACAGGCATGGCCGAGCACCGGGGATGTGAGCAGGTCTGGCCTGGCGTAGGGGATCTTGGGGATGCTGAAGTCAGCGACAGCTAGCCAGGCGGGTGAGAACATCTTGTATGTGATGCACGTGTTAACATTATAGACACGTGCATAAGAGTGTTATGTAAGGGAAATGGGAGTATGAATATAGTGCTTTCCCCAATCTCCACCAATGAGGAGCAGAGTAATGGAAGTATAAATCAAATATTTCGCTGTCCACTCGTCGGACTTGTGTCAACGATTTTCCTGGGTTTAAACTCAGTCCTTACTCTGATCGTCTCCAGTGAATTCTTTTTTTTTTTTTACCTGCTAAGACTAATAGTTTCACCACTGTACTGAAGTTACAGTGTTTGGAAGCGAAGTCATGAATTTCCTTTGGCCCCGAAGCAGACTTTTTCCTCCGACAATATATTTGAGTAATAAATACATTTCTTATTCATGTAATTTACAGCTGATAAAAAAAGGAAACAAGCCAGGCAACATTGGCATATTGGTGGGCCTTCACACATCTTTGAGAGGGATTCAAGCTCACACACAAACTGTTGAATAAATATTTCAATAAAACAACAAAATCACATAGCATGACGAATAAGTTTGTTGTTGGGAAGCAGAATGCATCTGGGAGAGAGGCACACCATTTAACAGCATTCAGGCAATTTGCTTTTGCGTGTGTGCATGTGTGTGTTTGTTTGAGTTGGGCCCCTGCGGCTGTGCAAGGATGCGTATGTATCTGCAACTGTTTGGATCACCATGGTGACTCATGAGGATAAGTGGCAGTGGGCTGCTGAGGGGCCACTGAGAAATGGACGGCAAGATATGCTTATCGGCGGGTGGAGTTGAGGATAGAGGGTGGTAATTGCCAGTGAAGGAGGAAGATCTACATTACCAAGAGGAAGGTCTCGTCATTAAAAGCTTTGAATATGTGCGGGAAAGGAGGGAAAAGGATAAACTGAAAAAAATAGGGTGGGGGCAGGAAGAGGGTATAAAACACCACCAAAAGTTTCTCTAAATGAGTGTCAGAGAAAAACTATTTCCTCCCTGGTCATGATGATGAAAACTCACAGGATGTTATTAAGGAGAGGAAGACTGGATAAAAAGTACTAGCCATGGGGAGAAAAAGAGAGACATGA
This sequence comes from Bovichtus diacanthus, assembly GCA_943590825.1. Taxonomy (NCBI): domain Eukaryota; kingdom Metazoa; phylum Chordata; class Actinopteri; order Perciformes; family Bovichtidae; genus Bovichtus; species Bovichtus diacanthus. The sequence goes on along the minus strand of CALSBV010011267.1, from coordinate 2,242,782 downwards.
TAAGCACTGTTGGCGAGGCACCCAAAAGAGTCAATATATACAGCAGTTCACCAAATACCCAACTGATTAAATTATAGGCTACCATTACTGGGAGTAATCAGGCTTGAGGTGGGCAACGTAAATTTCAGAGGAGGCCAGACCTCAAAGTGAGAGGAAAAGGGACTGAAGATGCCCGGGGTTGGCAGCTCAGATATATAGCAGGGGATGTGAAGTTAGATTTAAAGTTAGGTAAGGAAATATAGCGCCTCCGACCAACACATTTCCTCTTCCCGTCTGTGTTGTGTCCCTGTGTAAATCACTGAGAGGAGTACGATTGCTGCCAAGGTTGAGGATTCAATTCCAGCTGGGTAATCACTTAGTAGATATATTTGATATATGTATATTGAAACTTTTTCCCAGTGCTCACGCATTTTAGATGGACTTTCTAAATAGCATATCATTTTGGTTTTGTTTTTTCCAAAAAACATGCATGCTTCTGACAGCAGCTTTTCAGATTAAAAGGAAATATGTCTGAAATGATATTTGAGCATGCTCACATCTCACCAGCCATACGTCCCTAGAAATGAGACAAAGGTAAAAAGACCTCAGAGGAGAGATAATCAGGATCTCTTATAGCTGTCTGTACTATATGAACTGAAGAGAGAAAGTTTTGAAAAGAGAGGCCGTGGAAAGAGGGTTGCAGATTCTGATTCCGGGTCAGTGTCTTGAAATGAAAAGAGGAAAAATATGTAAAATAATAATGTAAAAAAAACACATAAAAATAGGAGGAGCAGGAGGTGAGGCCATGGTGTTTGATGACACTTTAGTGCACACTGATTAGCAGATGGATGACATAGGAGATGGAGCTGACAGATACAGATGCGAGTTGTAATGGCTCTGACAGAGAGCCCGGGAAGCCAGTCACGAAATAAAACACAAGCTCCTAGAGGCTGCAGTTTTAAAGATTACAGCCGCAAACTATCACTATCTCTCCAGGTGTTTTGGGATTTTTCTTTACACCACCACATGACTCAAGAGGCAGCACAGATACAGCATGATGACCTGCTAACTAGTAATGCTATGATAAAGAAATGTTCCGCGTGTAACACCGGTAACACTACCGACTACCACGGCAAGCCTACTGCTGACCTCACACATCACACACTGGATGGATGCACTCTTGCCAGCAGATTCAGCAACAACATAACCTGAAAAGGATGCCTTTCTGTTTATTTATAGAAACATTTTATTAACCTGGCCTTTGAAGACCTTCACAAAGACCAGGCCATGTTCAAACTTTGCTGAATAAACTGCTAAGTGAAGCAGTTAAGGATAAAATGTTGCTAAATATAGTAGTAAAAATGTCAGATCACACATAATCTCTGAAAATATTTCTCTCTTTCCTTTTCTGTCCTACGCTACTTTAAACAAGTTCAATTTTAAATGCCTTTTATGTATGTATGTTTATGTTTTATTATGTAAAAAAAAAAGTATAAGCTGCAGATGCAGCACATTATACATTTTTTAAGCTTTTTTATTGTGGCCAAAAAGTGTCCAAAAAGAGTTTGGAAGTTCCACTCAGTCAGTGATAAAAGTGGGAAAGTCTGTACAGAGACACACAAAGATGTTTCAATATGATTCTTCCTTTTATGAGAGTTCCTGACACTTGGTAAGAAGGTGTGCACTTTCAGATGGGTGCAGCATTTCAAAGCAATCGGTGCCCACTTGACACCAGTCCCCGACAATATTCTCTTCGATATGGCAGCATATTATGCGTGGTCACTTCTATATCTTTCAAGAGGGGTCATTGTACCCATTTGAAGTGGAATGCATGGTCAGGTAGTTGCGTGCAGAGTCCATTAACTTAGAGAAACCCGTAGGACAGCTGGAGTGGCTTTTCGATGGAAGATGTTCACCTTGACCTTTGAATGCCCAAAGGACCTGCAATGCTGAATCCACAGAGAAAAGAAATTCTACCTCTGCCTTGTCCGCTAAAGTGACTTGTCATATATTCCCAGTGGTTGCTTGCTGCTTACCGCTACAGATTGAATCCAGAGAGAGAGAAGAGGTTAGGAGTCGAAACTCACATTTTAATTACAGTGTGCCTACGCCATTATCCAGAGTTGCATTGGCAAGCAGAAACCAATCGGTCTCCTAAAGTTAACTGGGAGGACAGCAGTACAGTGTACTGTACAAATAATATAAGAATGCACAGTTGTTCAAACTGAAGCCCTAAAGGAAGACTCCACTAAATTATGAGTATCAAATACTCAACTCCTGTAGGGTTGCTATGTGCTTCTGAAAAGTTTAAAGCTTGCAGCAGCTGTTTTCAGAAAGCTGTTATACTTAGAAGGAGCAAGCTACAAATTATTGAATGCCGCCTGTAATGGCTAAAGGTGGTGAGTACTTGTTAAAAAAATAGAGTAAGCAAGAAACATAAATCCAATTTGAATGTTACACTAAAGATTAATGTTGCCGGAATATCCATTGTTTTGTTTTGCTAAATCAGACACACATAAAAAAACATGACCTTATACACTTGCTACTAGTTAATCTCCATATCCTGTGCTTTTGTATTAACTGAACTGCAGAGGTTGAGGGTAATTCATTAATTACATGAAGTCCACACACACTACTAATCCCACGTGATTATGGCTAAAGAACAAGGGAGAGAGAACTGATTCAAAGCCAGGTTCTTTACATAATGAGTTGGCAATAGAAAAGCTTTCATGCAGCCTCCAGATACAAAACATACTGAAGTTGATCCATGCTGTTCGCAAAAATAAACGATAGAGAATCAGATTTCTCGGTAGCAGGTGCAATACATCCAACACCTGAAGATATGGGTGGTGCATACGCAAACAAGACTCTTCAGACACAACTCGGGATTCATGCTGTAATGGCTGCCAGAGAGAGAGAAATCACAACATGAGCAAACAAGGCTCACAGTCCAGTTTCTCCAAGCCTGTAAGAAAAAAAGCTGCGTTGTCTCAGAGGAGGTTTGAGCAGAAGGCATTGAAATACAGAACAGTCCTGGAGGGGAAAGTTTGGCAGGAATACACGATTTGAGTGCTGCATGAGTTTGCATATGCAGTGCCAACAACCAAACAACTGTGCTTGTGAGAATTTTAATGCATGAGAGAGAGAGCAAAAGATAAAGAAAGAGCATTGATTCAACTCCAGGTGAGAGACAGAGTGGAAGGTAGGTGAGTGTGAGGGCAATTAGGAGTGTGATGCAGCACCAACACCCCCTTACCAGCTTTAATTAACTGGCAGGCACCAAATATACTATCTAAAGTACCATTGGAGATGAAAATTGCATATTACGGTTATCAGTATTATCACGGTCAGTGTTGGGCAAGTTACCTAAAATTTGTAATTATTTACAGTTCCTGTAATTAGTTACGAGTGAAAGTCACTTTTGCTATATGCATTTATTCTCTTATTAATCCACGAATAGTAATACTATTTTAATGTTGCTGTGGCAAAGTGTGAACAACTCACGGATTAACCTGATACATCAAATATAAACGACAAAAGACATAAATGTAGACGCACGCACGAAATAACCAAACCATACTGTTTATTATAACTCTAGTGTGAACTAAAAAGGCTGCAAAAAAATCCATATTCTTGTGCTTACTGCCCAGCAGAAAAAAAACATTTTGTGAAATGTTGCAAAAACTATCCAACATTGTCGCAACATTTCCATGACATTTAACTTAAGAGTTGCCACAAGTCTACCGTTTCTGTATATTAAAATGAGAACAAGACACTCATAAATTCACCTGGATACAGATTGGAAGAGGTGAGCATGTGTGAAAGAGAACAACGTTATGAGTGTCAAAGTGTAGACGGTCACAGAAAAGTTAACTACAAGTTTGGTTTGCCCGTGACTGACAACTACACATACGTCAGGACAAATAGGGTACTGATAATTTACTGCATCTATTCAACACAGCTCTGTCATTATATAAATATAAGAAACCCTTCATATCTTATTTATAACCCTACAACAGTCATGGCTCAGTCAGAGGAGTGAACAGAGACTGGAATATCCACCATCTTGACTTTGTCTTGACTCAAGAGAAGCCTTTGGAAATGTCATATTTATCTTTGAATGCAGGTTATCTCTTCCCATGCATGTACTTACAATCATACCATCACACCATAAAGAAACACAGAAACACACACTGGCAAGAGTGGTTTAATCCCTTTTTTGAAGCAAAAGTCTGCTCACCTTCCCTGCCACAGCCCAGCTCAGAAGAAGGTGATCACTTTGATAAGATGAAGAGGGAGATTCAATCTGGCAATAGATTCTCCCACTTCTTTTTCATATACACACATTTACAAAAGACAAACAGCAGAATACACACAGGTATTGAAGGAAACCCTAACCTAAACCCTAACACAAGGACATGATCATTCTCACACATGCACACAAACATGCAAAATAGACATATAGAAAAAGAGACAAAAAGCAAATTTGCTTAATCAGCATTTAGAGGAGAAACAAAGGGATAGAGAGGGAATTAAGATACAGAGAGAAAGTACAGAGGCACATTTTAACAGCAGTCAACAAAGAGATTAAATGTTTTTGATCTAACAGGAAATCTGATCTGAAGTAGAGAAAAACAACTACAGGGAAGAATTAACAGAAGCAGATAGAGACATCATATGAAGCAGAAATAATATAATATTATTTTCTTTCCTTTTCTTCACAACCAGCCCAGATTTAAGACATTTATGATTTCATAAATAGCCCTTTTTATACATGACAAAAATTACTCCTTTGAGAGTTTTGTAGCCCGTTGTTAGCTGCATCTATTTAGCAGTCCCTGCACAAGACTATTCCTGAATCTCAAAAAGGCCTCACGGGGAAAGATAGAAATGGCAAGCAATAAAACCCGTTTAAAATGCTACAAGCAAAAATAACTGCAACGTAACAACGTAAAAGTTTTTTTTTCTTTAACTATCTAAAGGGTAGTTGTTGTTAAGCATAAATTATTTTTGACACTTTAGTGTCTTATATGAATCAACTTATCACATTACTTTTTATTACTATTCATAATATATTTTCTTGCTATACAGCTTGATGTGAAATATAGATATTTCATATCTAAATGAAACATAACTTGAAAGGGAAAAAGATGGGATAACACAGGTACAGTGGGACATCAAGCCTTCTGTACACATTTAAACAACTTTTTAAATAGTATTTTTCTGTATTGGTCCCAAGTCAGCCTCATCTTGATACACACTCTTTGGACCAATCATTGAAAGAGGTCATCTCTGAGTATCGACTGTTGCCATGCCAGCACAAAGCTGCTCCCTCGCCAAGCTCTGTGGTGTCCTGTGGTGCTTTGATGGTGAGCTGTGTGTCGGTCATCCCTGTACTACAGAAAATATCTTCTTTTCGGTGTAGAATTCTGTGCTTGTATGTTTGTGCGTCTCTGTTTATTTATGATAAACCACATTATATCATACATCTATATTAAGTGGTAGTAGACTGAGTGTGTGTAGAAGTCTTCCAATTAATTCCAGTCCATTAGAAATGACCGAAAGGGCATGAACAGTTCCCACACAGCGCTAAATGCCACTGGGTTAAGCCAGGAAGTCTATTTCTCCTAATTTTTTTGCCTCAGTCAGGCCGTTCACTCCATTTTTCTTCTTTTTCATTTACTTGATCACTCACTCCTTTTTTTCTGGAGTTAAACGTCAATACCATCAAGAAGTGTTCTTTTTATCTTTTTCTCCCTTTACGCCCCCCTTGCAGTCTAAAATAATCTCTCTTATGACCTCTTTATCGCCATAACTTCTCACCTCTACCTCCCTGCCTCTCATCTTCTGAGCCACCTTCTACCTAACAAGAAACTAAAGTTCTTGTCTATAGACACCTCTTCACTACCTTACATAAATCCTTATTTTCCTCATCTACTTTCTCTTCATCCAAGTGTGACTGGAGTAGCTTGGACTCCCCGTTCTTTCTTACATTTCTTAAGGACACCCTGACTGTCACTGTTGTTAACTGAAGTGATTTCTCGTTCCTTTTTACAGCATCACAGTTTTGATCAATCACAAGTAGCTTCTGAAGCTTTAAAGTTAATGAACCTGTCGTTCCATTTATATAAATAACCCATGCTGGGAACTTTGAAAACACTAATAAAGAAGTTACTTTGTAGTTTTGGTATGTGGACTTCCACTGCCATTGACGACTTTGTTGATGGTTGTGGAGAATACTTTCATTTGCTCTGCTCTATGCCTGTCAACTTAACTGTAATTGAAATTGGACAATGATATAATTATGTGAATGGAATCCTGTAAAAATTAAGGGTGGGACGGTCCATAAAATCCACGGTTCGGTGTCTCAATCTGCAGTGGGAGGCTGTCTGAACCCTGGGAGGAGAAGGACTTGCCTTTTAGTCCATACCCTACATACCCAACTTCAGTTGAACAATGTCGGCATACAGTTTGACACAAATTGCTGTCCATTGACAAACCCAGCTAACCAGACTAAGCCGACTAGCATGCTACAGCTGATAGACAACAACTGGTGCAATGCCTGGACTATATTGACGGTTTGGGCCACAAGGCGTACCGAACATATGTCGCATTCAAAACCAAACGTCCTGTACCGAACGTTTCATTGCGAATACATGTACCGTTCCACCCCTAGCATAAAACCAATTCTGGCTGTGATGTTACATGTCAAAAATTCAAATACCGTGGGTATCTTTCAACGGACACCTTTGCAGGTCTCAGCAGAGCTACTAGAAACCCTACAATTCACAGTAACCAAAAATATCATCATCACTCTACAAGAAGGAGGCAGGGAGGGCAATGATGGAGAAAGATAGAAAACAGAGAGGGCGATGAAGACAAAAGGAAGAGAGCGCGAGAGAGAGAGAGCGTGAGAGAGAGAGAGAGAGATGGAAGAAATGGAGAAAGAGGAGAGTGCGAGTAAGAGGCAAGATGGGAAGGCAGGCTTTTACTCGATGGGGAGTGACGGCTATCAAAATGTGTGAGTGGCGTATAACATGCCATTAACAAGATTTGTTCTACAGTACGTAGAAAGCAACATACTGTACTACACACACATTAGCGTGTGTTATTATATTTCCATACAAATGGATGGTGTGTCACAGAGTCGTTCATCTACTGTTATTCGTTACTACATTTATATGTAGTATCCCTCTGGTTGCAGAAAATGGTTTCAATTACTTAAAGAGCTTGAGGTGTGTTTGATGCTCCCCACCATGGAGTCTTCACACTGCATATGGTGTTCTGAAAATCAGATAAATAGATTGGGCTTCATGAGTTTCTTTGGTCTCCATGGAGTGTTTGGACTCGCATCGTCTAAATCTTGTTTCAGAGAATTCATTAGTATTGGATAAAGAGGAGAAGGTAAATGGCCCACAGTCTGGATGTTGTTTCTGATACCATCCAACCAGAAAATAATAAATAAAAAAATATAGTACTGTGTTCCCTGTAAAATGCTTTGCTTTTTGATGTTGTTTAGAGGATAATTTTAGTTCTCTGCCACAGCTTCATGTCTGGCGTATTCAAACATCAATCAGTAAAAGTGCTCCTAACTTGGACATTGTTGTAATGATAAACATGAGCACATAGACAATTGTGGTAATCGTGTGGAGGTATTTCCCCACCTTTGGAAGACCAGCACAAGCTAAATGGGTTTAAAGGAAACACCAGATTCCATTTTCCAATGTTTGAAACATGCTTAAAAAGTAGCTTCTCTGGAGACAATTGAGAACACATTTTTGGCAGTTCATAATGTTGAGAGGAAAGTGGGGAGGCTGGGTAATGCCAAGCTTTAGACACGCAGCTCCAGGGTAAGACTGGTAGATTGCTCTGAGCTTGGACAATGGCAGCAGGTGACTGGCCAGAGCCATCCATCAGCCCTCCATTACTGGCAGTCTGTGTGTTTGTGTGTGTGTGTACATGTGGTGGCACATGGCCATGCGTGTGCCGTGTAAAGGATACAGGGGATTATAGACTTGCTACTGTACTTTGGGTTCATCTCTCCTCTGTCTCCACGACAACACCGTAGGCACCTGCCACCAAGATTTGCCAGCTGCAAACACATCTGCTTTAATCAGGTGCAAACAGGAACAATTGTTTTGTCAGCCACAGCCCCTCGTGGACAGTAGCAGCCATTTATAATGACCAAAGTATAGTTAATTTCCCTCTGATAGCACTATTCTGATTTGTTACGCATAAAGCCTGGAGGCCTTCATAGAAATAGGTAAGAACCCAGTCGAGCTGTCTCTGCAAGACGGTAACTATTCTGCATGACCACCTGCCTCACTTTGAAGTGCATTTGAATTCACTTTCATTAATACCTGTGGGGGCGATCTTCGCAACACTTGGTAGTGCTAGTACTCTTAAGATATTTGCCAAGAAGAGTTCTAGGGGAGTATTTGTTCATTAGTGACTTAAGCATACACTGCCTGAACACTGTATTTCTATTCCAGCTTTTCTTTTGCTTCCTAAAGTAGAGTAAACAAAAAGCTACAGCATTACCAAGGGTTAAGCACTTTACTATTTATAAGGTGTGACCGATAACTGGCCTGGCCAATTATCGGCTGTGATATTCAGCATTTTTACAATTATCAGGAGCATTGTTTTTTTGTTTTTTTTTATCTCATTGCCGATTAAATAAAATAAATCATAAAATATTTAACTTTTGCTCTGATGCAGCCGCCTCTTTGTCTGTATTTTACCGCTCAGCACAATCTGGTTGGTTATACGTCAACAGCAATAGCCTATCAACAGTACTGAAGGCTACTGTGCCTCTGCAGGCAAAGACAAATGCCGACTGGAGCTGGTCCGTTGAACGAGCGGAGCTGTGTGCCAATAGCAGCAGATATTGCTGAAGTTGCAATTAATGTCACAATCCTCTACGCTGAAGTTGTAAAAAGAAACAAAAAACAAAACAATTTTTGTGCTGGTAACCTTCTGCCGTGACACGCAAACAAAATCATAAGGGGAAAATGGTAGTTACTGGATGTACGTTAACTCCAGTTCTATGACTATGAGAACTGCAAGGAAAGGAAGAGGGAGTGAGAGGGCTGTTTGAAACAATAAGATTATTCAACAGCCCTCTGCCTCTTACTGGTTGATCTTCCTTTATATATTTTTTTAAATAATAATAATAGTATATAAGAGAAGTCTTATAAACTTTGGGCTGAAATTATCAAGCACATGAGCAGCAGCCAGTGTACATTTGCACTCCCTCAACTTGACCACAGTCAGCTGTACTGCGCCAGCTGTTTAACTTTGACCTTAAGGACTCTCCTCTCTCCCCCTACAGTCACTCCCAGAGCACTTTGATCATGTGCCAACCTGCCATTTGCCAAGCTGTCATGCATACCACCGGAGGCCCACCATCACCGCCTGCCCTTGGGCCATGCGTGATGCAGAGATACATGCCCCTGACGGGTGTCCTGTTACTTGGGTGGATTCATGAGGACAGCTTGGAGGCTCAGTGGAGCTCCGGTCCATTAATAAAGTCCCAAGTCAGGGTTGTATCAGGGCCATCAGTATCATACAGTATATTCAGTACCTTGCTACCATGGTCCTTGACACAAACCAAAACAATTTATATCAAGAAAAACTAGAAAACGTGAAGTAACACAAGATGCAGTAACAGACACATACATGCATGATTATTCTGACAGGACTCCCACTGGGACAAAGTTGAAGGGTGGAGGAGAGGCAGAGGAGAGAACATTAATGGTGAGATGACATTATGATAAAAAGGAGGAGATGAAGCCAGTAGGCAGACAGAGATCGACAGTGGCTGATCCCTCATGAAAGAGCCAAGACAGATTATCTGACAAAGTTTTAACAGTTAAGAAAGAAAAGTTTCTAGTGAGCATTCAGGGATGCATTCTACTCTTTGGAACTTGAAATTGTCTCTGCAATATTACACCAAACTCTGCTGACTGGCTTGAACCACATAGCATATGTTGCCTAGCAACCTCATCTTATTTAACACAGAGTCAGTTGCTTCAGCAGCACAACAGTTTTAGATGTGTAGCTCTGGAAACAGTGCTTACTTAGTCACACAAATAACAAGTATGCTGTGTTCCACTGGCATATACCGTTTCCTAACGACAGGTGCCACTTGAAAGTGGTATGCCAGTCACACCAGCAACGTCCCCTGATACGTATTTCCCATAAATGTGTATTTTTTTTATGTTTTATTGACAAAGTTGTGCAACATAGACTAACATGGATGTTGTTAGCCTAGCCACCATAGCCAGTCTAACAAATCAATAACAGAAATTTAGAGTCAACTAACTAAATTATTTTGGTATCATTTTTGGCATGTTTATGTTTATTATTAGAAAGCAATCAAACATTATATAAATGTCCACATCGCGGAACATTAACCAGGCATACATATGGCATATTAACTATTCATCATAAATACTTTGAATGAGTACTTGTTGCCATCATTGTGGCATTAGTCGTTTTCTACCGGCATAAATATTATAGACTGGGTATTCTCTCTCTATGATCTATCTAAGGATAGTCTGATATGACAACGTGTGAATGTATTGATTACACCTAATACCCGGTAAAAAAACAAACAAAAAATAAGGTGTATGCCCCTGGATCAGAATGGACTGATGGTGTTTAAAACGGCCAATGCCGCAATGATAGCAACAGGTACTCAATCAAAGTATAATGTTCCGCAAGATTTATATAGCCTAATGTGTGATTGCATTCTGCTATTACAAATGCCAACATAACACAAGTATTGGCTCTAAATTTCTGTTATTGATTTGTCAGACTGGCTACGGTGTTAGCTGAGAGAGACTTAACGTTATACAATTCTTTATTAAAGACAGAACATACTGATTTATAAGAAATACGCATCAGGTGACGTTACTGGTGTGACATTCTGACAATGGCATACCACTTTCAAGGGGAAACGCTGTATGCCGGTAGAACACGAGCGGCATACTACTCTCGACATGTGCTGCTGAACCAGCCACTTTTCGATCTTGGCGTCACTCGGATTTCCTCCCAATGAAGCAAGTTTTTTAAGGATCGGTAAATTAAATCCCACGTTCAGAGAGTCTTTCCAACTTCTGATGACTTCCCTGTGAGAAATGTTTTCTGACTTCAGAACTTTGGCTGAAGTGGCGGTGCTAATTCAGTCTCCAGTGTGGCAGCAGAGCGCTGCAGGTTAGCCTTCAGAACAAAATTAAAACGGCCATGAGGAGTCGTCCATTCAAGGCAAAGACACAAAAACTACTTCTGTAAAATTGCATTGTTCATATTTGCCCGTTTAGGCACAATGTTTGCAGGATTTTTAGATGCCTCCGCTGTCACTGCGGGGGGAAAAAAATCTTTCATGAAAACATGAAAAGTGACTACACAGTCGGTGTCTCTGTTCATCTTTATTGTCCATGCCCTTATGAATGCAGATTTCTAAAACCTTGTTTTGTATATTAATTATTTAAAAATGTAAATGAATGAATGGCAATTTAATACTATTAAATATGCCTTATTATCATCAAAAAAATGACGGATGATAATAGATTATGACGGAATTTTTTTGAAAAAAGTCTAACACAAGCACTGACTGGCAGTTCCAGAACTCTGGACTAATGCTACAGCTGTTTAATGTTTTTATCAGAACTCCGATTGCTGTTATCCACTTTTTAATTTCAACTGGCTATAGAACGAACTTATCATGCCGTGGTTAATATGTGACATGAAAGGATTGTGCTGAGAAACATATTTTTCTCATCCCTCTCATTTCATTAGGAATACATTTAGTTTTTCAAACATATTTGAAAAACGGCCATTAAACCTATGTACAGGTATAAAATATTCTTCCTGAAGGGCATTTCTCAAGTGACATGCAGCATATTAGACCAAAACTTTTTGAAACTACCCAACCTATGCAATAAACAAATTAACATTAACATATATGTTTTATACATCTTTAAACTACTGAAAATGTGCATTTTGTGGAATTACAGCAACATTACTGGCATTGCAGTTGACAACATGTTTTTTCAAAAATGTGTCTCAATGAACAAAAGTAAAGGAAGAAAGTAAAAGTCAGTTTGCCAAGTTTTCAGTTTGGCTTCTCTCCCATTCTCACTGAATCTGAAGCTTCTAGGAATTTGACGACATTTTAAATGTATTCACTGATTTAAACATAGGTCACAACTTCTCACATTAGACTTTCTCCCTTAATGTGTTGCTTTGTTAGAACTCAACATTTTAACAAAGTAGAATGAATGAACTTAAGCTGATCAGTCAAACCTTCACACTGTGACCCTATATGAAAATAACGCGCCCACTGTGGGAGAGTTTTGTTTATCTTAAATTATTACATACTTCTGCTCACAGTTTTAAAATGCTCTATTACAAGTTGCCCCTCTAGTGTTGCCATCCCCTCACCTCCCTATCCATCCAAAAAGAGACACAGTAATTGGCTCACATCTTCCTGGCACCTGCCTGGTTACTAGAAAGATCCAACAGATGGAAACACTGCAGAGAATATGTGATTTTGCAATTATAGCTAACAAACACTGAACATGTAGTGGCAGACTGTTATCCAGCAGACTGCATGGCAACACACACACACACACACACACACACACACACACACACACACACACA
>CALSBV010011267.1:2214275-2230124 GCA_943590825.1 Bovichtus diacanthus | reverse complement strand
ACACACACACACACACACACACACACACACACACACACACACACACAGTTTAGCTCAAAGTCAACAGTATGGCAGAAGAAGCCAGATGCTGTCTTATTAAATCCTCACACTGTACAACACAGGCACTCCAGCTCTCCCCCTTTCTCTCGTCTCCTCTCCCTCTCTCTCACTCCATCCAGCTCTCCGTATGTCTTTCACTTGCTCTCTATTCTTCCTCCCCATCTGTACAGGCCAGCTAATAAACAGCGAAAACAAAAGCCCTATGAAACAGTAGACCTGTGCAATATGAGTGATAATCGTCTCCACACTCTCTTCTCACACACATACATACACCCTGAGGATAGGAGATATGTGTGGCTGCTTGTTTGACCTTGAATTGTTTTTTTGTCATGAGTGGTGGTTGCTCTGACTTTTCCATTGACTTGACGGGAGTGTGATGACAGCTGACAGGGCATCAGGACGTGGTGGAAGTTTTTTAAAAGGCTGATAAAGACGGAAATGGAACAGTGGACAAGGCAAAAGCAAAATGACAGAGACATAAAGGCAGACGAAAGAAAGGAGGTGTGGGATAAGCACAACGAAGGGAAAAAAAGAAATGGGGAAATAGAGATTTAGAGAGAGAGAGAGTGGGGGGGAGACAGCAACAGTTACACAGGAACAGACAGAGGGAAGTGGGAGGAATAGGTAAAAATGTTGCATTTTTGTCATCCCACTGGGGGAAACCAAAATATGGAAGTAGAACAGCTTTTAATCCAAAATATTTGCGCTGCATAATTGTGCATTTCCACTGCAACAGCCGAGACTCAACAGAGTGATAAATTATCTCATCATGCCAGGAACGCTTCATAAGCCTCATCTTGTATCAATCTTATTTGGTCTAATTAGCTTGGAAATTCATTCAAAGTGACAATTTTTAATCACAGCATGGATTTTTCTATGGTGTTCCTCAAGGTCTTGGTGTCTTAATGTAGTATTTTGGAGGGATTTGTGACTATTTTTTTTTATCAATTCTAAAAAAGATAAAAATATGTTTAAATCTTGCACCAAATGTGTGTAACAAATGGAATCAACCAAAAAGACCTTAAGACATAATAGAGCATGGGAATGGCCATCATATCCTTATTTCACAATGTTCTATGACCTTGTACACTTTCACAATGCATTTTAATGAATTATTTAATGAATGTGGTGAAGTGTTTAAACTAATTTAAAAGAGATATTGTAGATGGTTTAAAGTAAGACAGCACAACAAAAACACCTTTTACATTTTCTTAAACAGCTGAAAAAGGTTTGCCATTAACTCCTTTCTCATAAGAAATTTGAAAATGAACACTGAAAGAGCAAAGACTTTTCTTGGGTCATTTTAAAGTAAAGTGTCCCAGACCTCTGAAAACAGAGGAATGTTCCTCTCTGAGTGAATTCAGCACCAAGGACAGAGGCAGAGTCAGTGTGGCGAAAACGACAAACTGTCTGCAGTGAGCCATTCAGTTTGAAAAGAGATTTTACACCAACATACCACAGCCAGTCACGACTGAGGCAACTGCCTCTAAATCAGCACTGACACCACATCCCTAAACTGACACTTTACCTGAACAAGGTCAATTCAGCCATCAGTTCTACCACTTCTAACTTCTACCACTCGTAAAGAATGGTCTCTACTGCATTTGTGAGTTCTGAGTGCATAATCCAGCCAGGACCTTTGACGTTTTCTTTTTCCAGTAAATCTTACAAAACAAAGACGTCAAAAACATTTCTCCTTCATTCATAAATCAGAAAATGCTAAATACTTCACACTTTACCTAAGTGTTGTGCTTTACAAAACAAAGTATGCTTGCTTTAGTATGTGCTTTACAAAACAAACAGTATTGTAAAGTAGTGCTGTTATGTACTGTGTACTACTACTAACCTCCTAAAAGCCATGGGTAGGGAGCATTACCAGGTAATGCAAATACAATAATAGATTAAGTAGCAGACAGAAGACATGCGACATGTCAAAAGGTAAATGCAAGAACATTTTTTATTTTTGGCATTTTATCACCCGCAGAATCCAAAGCACTCCCACAACCATTAAGAGTGATTAGGGATTCCCTGTCAGTGAAGTGGTGGTATAGGATGAATATCTCAATGTTTCCACATACAATTTGTCATAACTGAAGTTAAATGATAACCAGTCTCTGGGTGGAAGCCATCTCAACACATTGGTTGATATACTAATATGAGCCCAGAGTTCCTTCAATTACCCTGTCTAAAACACTCACCAGACCCATTGTGTCAGCCTTGAGTTATTTGCACAGATGATATGTATTGAGCCAAATTTAATTACATGCACTCAATGAAGGTGATATAGTTTCTAACACAAAACAGGGCTTAGGTTCACATGCAAACATGGGAGTCCATTTCAGGTAAATAACTGCTGTTTGATGAAGCTGTTTGAGCAAATCCACTGTGTTCTTTATTAAACCTGGATTTCAGTGGAATGATTTCAATGACATTGTGGCACAGGGGGTGTTGCAGCTATACTGATATGGTCAAATATAAATCATATGCAGTACACACCTGACTGAAAGGCTTATTCAGTATCAATAGAGAGATGGACATTAATGCCATGATATGTTGAGTGTTAACTAAACAACCTAACAACCACTCCATTATCTCCTCTTTTTTATTTGGCATGAAAGACGGGATATACCGCCCACTCGGGGTCTGATCACCTAAAAACAGAAGTTTAAATTAGCTGGTGACTCAGTGAGCCTTTACAATCCCTCTGTGGTTTTGATAGCACTCTTATGTGGGTTGCCGGCAATGAGACACGTCTCATTATGTGGAAAATCACACTGGCCCAGCCGATGTCATGCCAGGCAATAAGACAATCGCGTTGTCTTTCTATGCAATTTAAACGTCTATGAAACAATTGGAAACAACAGTGGTACTTCAGAAATCACAGCCAGAGTAGAGCAAATTGGACAGTTGGCTTTTCAAGTCTGTATCAAATGCTCTGTAAAGTTTTAATGTGCCCATAGAGTGGAGGGAAGAGGCAGTTCAGAAAAATACATCATAACACACATGCCGGCCACATTCTTATCCACACACTCATAATCTCCTCCGGCAGCATAAAAACTGTACTTACACGGCACACGCACTACTTTTCTGTTCATTTAAATATTCCTTCTATTAATTAACCACAAATGGGTGGTACAGCTATTATGATTGAAATTTTCAGTCATTATAACCAAGAGCAAACTTTATCCCCGCACTTAAGGCAAATGAAAAACCATCATTAGAGGAAGCAGTCGTCCCGCAAATAGAGCTGGCTTCCATTAGATTGCCGACCTAAAATTGTATCCTGACCAGGATCAATCAGACAAAAAAAAAAAAACAACAGAAGACCTGCCAGTGCCTAAATGATTAATCAGCTGTGAAATATTAAGGAGCTGTAAATCAGGGTGGAGAGGAGAGAGAGAAGTAGACCTGTAACTTAAACTGAGCAGACGAGCCCTCGGCTAATTAAGAACAGAGGGAGAGAGAGAGAGAGACAGGAGAGGAAAAAGGCAGAGAGAGGACGGGGGAGAGGAGGGGAAGAGAGAGAGAGAGAGAGAGAGAGAGAGAGAGAGAGAGAGAGAGAGACCAACAGTAGGACAAAATGAGTGGAAAGAAAGAAGTTGACACATAAGTGAGGGATAATGAGGTGTAGAGGAGAATAAGGAACAGCAGTGAGAAAGACAAAATTACACACATCCAACCTCGTATATTTATGTAGTGTACATATCAGCATGGTCTCAAGGTGATTTGTTAATGGGAATATAATGTAAATTGTTTTACAGTATGTTTTCTTGCATGTTGCTATACCTGAATAAAACGTAACTTTCTGTGGGAAAGACCTACAAGACAATGGTTGTTTCCAGTAAAGGAAATGTCACAGCTCTCTTGAACTTGAATCTCAATTATATAATTTAGCAAGCAGGAAAATAATAAAATGATTTAATTTGACAGTGTCAAGGATTGCTCTTAATTGCACTATAAAAGCTTGTTAAAACTTTGAAATGAAGTCATCCGCCATTCCTGTCGCACTCTCTCTCCAACCCACACACCTTCCCTAGCTCCACACAGGTCAGGGGCACAGCTATCGTTTAACAAGGCGGAGAACCCAAACAGGAGAGTCCACTATGCACAGTGACAGTGTGCCAATAGCCGGGTGCAGCCCATAGAGCCCTGGAGCAATCCTGCTAAATCAGTAACCACAACCAGTCACATCCAGAGGAAACAGACAGCTACTAAGCCACTAACGGGGTTAGACACAAGAGCTATCGGATTAAAAAAAAAAGAGCTGGAAACTGGAGGAGAGGAGAGAGCTAACAGGGAAAAGAGAAGAAGCCTTGAGCTGCCCGGCCAAACAGTCTCCAGCATTGACCACAGCAGCTCATTACAGCAGTTGCGCAAAGCCCACAGTGGGAAATGGGCCTTTTACTGCTGTGACACATCACTTTCTCCATCATCCCCCTCGAATCCCCAACCCGGTCAATTCAACACACCCAAGGCTGGAGGTGCTCAAGGGTTTCAGAGCCATAACCCAATCAACATCTCTTTGTCTGTGGCACAGTTTAAGTATCCGCTCTTTCAATTTGCTCTTGTTATTTTGCTAGATCATTACATGATTAGTCTCGTCATTCACCAGGACAGAAAGTCTGATCAGGCCAGAAACATACTGGTCTGCACTGTCTATCCCACTGCCTTTTATCAATGTGTGGTTTGGAATACGTTTGGCCTGTTTATTAAAGATTGTCTCACTTGGGGGAATCATATTTAATAAGCTTTTTGTGGTGCAATATACAACAGATTGTTCTCTAATAGAAAAGCTGGGGGGAAACAGATTATCGGCTACACCTATTCCCATTGCTGAATGCTTCCATTGAGATGTAAATGAGCATGTTTATTTACTGATTAGACACATGACATGTAGAATAAATCATATGTGGACCCAGCTTCAATTCTGTAAGACTTGTATTTTCAAAATGCAAACATTTCAAGGACCTACATGTGTATATCTTTTCTTTTTCTTTTAAGATATGTTTAGGGTATTTGTGCTACATTGGATAATGATAACTTGGAGAGAGACAGGAAAGGCGGGGGAGAGAGAGGGGATGACATGCAGCTGGCTGTTGAGGTAAGGACTGATCCTTGATACATGGTGCACGTGCTCTACCAACACAACTGTGTCATTATCAAGCTGTCCAACAATTAATCAGTTCTGTATTTTTCATTTGGGGTACAGTTATGTGCAATTTGTGAAGGCTTTGTTTCATTAGGATTCATCTAAGAGCTCATCTTGAAACAATAACTTAATATACTAAGCTGCTGACGGTCATAAAAATGGATAAAATGAAAGATTTGTTCTTTCTGCTGAATGACTTTGAGAGAGCCGGCTCCAACAACTATGAATCACACTTTCCATCACTTTGACATTTTCATTTTCCACTCTTACTTAAGAATAGAACTAGATTAATGTGTTTCTCCTTTTTCAGATGTATTATTTGTATCCGTGTGTCTTCATGTCTGTCTGAATTTGTCTACGTCTGTTTATTCTTTTGGTCATTATCAGTTTATCAGCAAAACATTGGCACAGCATTGTAAAGATGAGTCTGAGCTGGGAAAAAACACTAATATACATGACATTAATAATATTATAATATTAGATAATGATCTGTATCATAACACACTTTCAAAGCAGATGTTGTCTAACCCAAAGCCTAACTCTAAGAACCAATATCAACCAAATCACTACACAAACCCACATGTGCACACTGAACTATAAACTATAGGGGCTGAACTCTGAGTAAAAACAGTTCATGCACACACAACATGCCTATATAACTACTATGTCAACTGTTATATACGCAGACAAACATAATTTGACACGTTCATCTGATGTTGCCTGCTGCTGTTTGAATTTGTATCCATGGATTAAAAAGAGCCAGATTTAGAGCTGGTCATGGCATCAGCTTGGGGTTATTACAAAAGGTATGAACACCACAGCAGGCTGCTGGTGACAGACAGACAGACAGAGAGAGAGACAGACAGTTTGACTCAATGACAAACAGGAAGGCAGAGGCCTTTGCCTTTCTGATCTGATCATGTGTGCTTACAGTTCATAGATGGTGTACATGCATGTCTGTGAAGTGTAAGGCGACATACAGTGATAAAAAGAATACATTTGTATGTATGTACGATGACAGAAAGTTGAGGAAAGAAGAGAGAGACACAAAAGAAAGCAGATGAGAAAATAAAACCAACGAGAGACATTTTGAAAACTTAAAGTCAAAGAACATTATTCCTGTTATCGTGTGATGCCGTCCAATGTTGTTGATTAATGACGCCTGGCACACAAACCCACGCCCTCGGGGCTGCACTGTGGAGCCATTACGTAGAGATCTATTAGAAAACTGGCATTAAGAATGAATGGAGTGACTCTCTGCCTCCTATTAATTAAGCAGGGTGTCAATTGAGCTCTGGTGGAAACCATATTAAATGCAAGCCTAATGTCATCAATCAGAAAGTCCATCTCACATGCTTGTGCACACCAATACACACCAGTATACCAGCATAGTAACAAGACGAAACACACATATGCGTGCTCACACACATACCACACAAATACACACTTCCTATCTGTATTTGACTGACCTGTTTACCAGCCAAACCCAGGCTCAGCCCTGTTCAGATGAGCCAAGACAAACTTGTATTTTTTTAAGTTTGGTCACATGCTTTCAGAGGATTTGGTTTATTTGTTTTTTGGGGTAAGGGGGGATCCGTTTCATATCTCACAAGTATCATGTCTTCAAGAGGGTTATGCAGCTATGGCTGCATACAAAATTCTGCTCATAAATAAATGGTTTCTAACTCTCTGGGGAACAATTTACGGTGTAGGTAAAAAAAAAAAAGTTTCTACAAATAAATGTATTTTATCATGTCTTGACTTTTCTGGAACATGATTTTTGGCCATTTAAAAAGGGATTTCTTTTTTATTTAGAGTTTCCAAATAGGCAACTAGGCAGCCTATAAAATGAGATAGTATACTAAAAGCTATTAAGTCTATATAGCCCTATGGCTACAGAATATGGGCTCAATAATCTCATATGCAAAAAAAAAATGCAAAATCCCCTTGTTAGCACCAGGGAACCAATCAAGAATCCAGTATCTGGCCAACATTACCAAATGTAACCATGTTAAACAGGGCTATAGTGTGTAAACAAACAATTAGTCCAGCCAATACTGACTTAGAACTACAGGCGAGTCTGTTAAGGGGCCCTTTCAAAACAGAAGGGGCCCCACCAGAGGCCACTGATTACGACGGTGAGATTAAAACCCTTCTGAATGGGCCATTATCATCCACATCCACAATAGAGAATCATTTCCTCTCTTCCGATATAATCCTGAATTAAAAAATGTACCCGTGCACAAAGCTGGGCTTTCAGTACAGCTACCAGGCAAAGTGAATTATCCACTGAATTCGCACAGCATCTAGTGATTGTATTGACACAACCTATTGTGTTGACCTTTCTGCCAGCAGCTGCTTTGATTGAGGACTGCCAGGCTTCAAAGGGGGAATCTCACAGTTAAAGGCCCTATCAGTGGTTTAAATCACATATGACAGCAGACTTTACCTGGTCATGTAGATGCAAGACATGGAAGTGGGAAATCACAATTTTTTATCTGATTTGATGTAATACAAAACCCAGTGTAATTAAAACAACAACTTTTTTTTATTTAAATCATGCCTTAAAACCTCCTTGATTAGAGAAGCGGGAATTATTCTAGAAGTTTATTCTGTGTTTTATTAAAATTTTGACTAGACTTTCTAGAGAGGGTACTTAAAAAACATTTTGAGACAACATTTAATAATCATATTGCTTTTATTCATGGTTATGTTGGGCAGTTTTTAATTTAATTTTGTTTAGTTTTTTTAAGATTGAATCTTTAAATGGTGGACAAGATGTCAACAACAAAGAATAACCAACTTAGACTTAATTACCACCATATAATCAATGGGCAGAATGTGTCAAAAAATAAATAATTAATTAAATTAGAACAGATATACTTATTATCTCTAAGTACTAAATTGGCCAGTGAGTGACCTACTGTCAACAGCAGGAAAGTGCAATACAATGTTGTCTATGGGCTGCTTGTTGCTTAATTTACAACATCACAGCATTCATTATCATCAATGGTGATCCATTCATTACAGGCAAAATAATGAACTTATTGGAAACAGCCAGAGGTTTACATTAAGAGAAGGAAGCCAGAAGAAATGGGAGAGGTGGAGCAGAACAAGAAAAGCTGAGAAAGAGGAGGGGGAGAAACAGAGTAGAGAAGAAGAGAAACAGAGTAGAGAAGAAGAGAAATAGACACGCAGAGAGACAAGAGGAGGAGTTCAATGCAGAGAAAAGGGTGGAGATGAGGAGGTGCGGATGGAAATGTGAGAGGGAAGGAAGGAAGGAGAGCTCAATATGCTCAGTACGAAGGACAGGAGGAAGAAATCCGGTAGATACCGAGGGGAAAAATCAGGGCGGAAATCGTGAAAGAATGAGAGGTCGGAATGAGGCTGTAGGAATGACGTAAAAGAGTCAGGGAGAGGCAGGAACTGAAAATAAGATAAGATAATACCTGAAAAATAAAACCTTCATAACAGGTAAAGAGAAAAAAGGAGTACCTTTTTTTTTTTTTTTGATAATAGTACAAATAATCCAAATTAAAATTCTACAAGGAAGCACTGGATATTATTCGAACCGTTAATAAAAAATTTGCACTTTCTTGCTAACTTTTCAGCTCAGATAAATATATTTTTAAACACTTGACGTCTCCAAGCATACTTAAGAGGAGAGATAATTTATTTAGTTGCATTCAAAAAGAAATTCTCAAGGAAGAAACAAATAGACTTTTCCAATTAAATTTTAAGTTTACTATTTACAGTATATGCTAAAAGCAAATTCTCCCTCACCAGGACTAAGACAGTTTTCTATATATATATATATTTTTTTTTTTAACTAGTTTTATCATTTTTTTTACTCTTTTTTTATCATAATGACTATACTTAAAAAAAATGTTATTCTATGATCCATTTCTAGTGATTATTCTATGGCTTTTACTTACATTTACAATCTTTTCGGTCATTGTCATTTGCGGCTTGTGTGCTTGTGTGTGGAGGTTTAGGTTGTATGCATGTGTCTGTCTTATGTCAACTCGAGGCCAGGGGTTGGGTTAACAGAGAAATTCCACTGTTGGCCACTGAGCAGACACTGGAAACGTTGTGGGTTAAACAAGCAAACAGGCAAGAAACATTAGGCTAGACCACTACAGACCGAAAGAGAGGGAGAGAGGGAGTGAAAGGGCACTTAAAAAGGGACATACATTTAAAAAATCAATTGAATAATGGAGGAGTGTTAATGGAATTCCTAATTATAACCAGGCCAGCCATTAGCAGATGCTGGCAGACGATCTGCCAAAGCTGGATAAATGCTGGCTCTACAAATCCTGAAGGGCTGACTTTACATACAAAAAATCTAGGAACATCTTTCTGCTGTATTGCACACATATGCACAGACAGTATCCACACCTCTGCAAGGTCTGCCATAGGCCTTCTGTGAATAGAAGTGATTATATACAAAAGGTACTCCCCTCGCTTATTTTGGTTGCATGGACAAATGTGAAATCATATCTGTGCAAGTGTGCGTTGCAGTGTGCATACTATAATCACATCCAAGTCCCCAGGGTGCATCAGGCCTCAGGTGCCCTGATACTAACGTCATTACCACCATGTCAACATGGTGCCTCATCATTACACTGCTTAACCAGACCACACTAGGCCAAGCCAAGGTCAACAGTCACTGTCACACTATGTACTCTCTCTGTGTCTGTTAACATTTCCGCTGACTTTTCTGTTAACCTTCTCTGGCTTTTCTTAAACCATCACCCACAAACCAAGATGGATGACAGTACGCGTCTGGGACACCACACACACAGCAGTAGCACTGATGTTAACATTAACCTTGGACTTTCCTAAAAAGTTAAGGATTCTAGATACTTGAATACATGGAGGGTTGTGTTAAACACACATCCACATGCAAATCTGTTTGTAAAATAGAAATGAATATCAACTAATTCAAAATTCTGAGAAAAGTCACATCCTTGACACAGGTGTTTATTCACTGCTAATGTAATAAGGTGCAGAAGATTAAAATGCAGGACCAAAGGCTGTGGAAAGCCTTAATTAAAGGCTCAATTCCTTGCTTGACCTATTAGATAGACTTATCATTTTTGGTAAACTGCATTAAGGAATGAGGGTGTAATGAAGTGTTGGTGCCCTCTGCGTACGCTTGCATAGATGGTGATGAATGATTGTTCGTGATTCGCATGTACTTTCGTATGCACTCAGTGTTACTCAAGTATGCGAATATGTATGCTCTAGTCACCTTGAGGAGTAACATGGCCGACCTCTGGATTAGCACGGTGCTAGACGTGCTCTCATCAACTGGAAACTCAAGAGGGTAGGGCCCACACATGCACGTAAACGCACACGCACACACACACACACACCAGTTTCATGAAAATCCAGCAGCCTGTAGGAATTTTGAGTGCCTCTCCTGTCAACTGAAGCTAAAATAAGTCCATGAAGACAAGTGTCATGAATATATGCTAAACATTTGAATACCATTGGCCATAAACATGCATCACATATATTAAGAATGCAGATAACAGAAACGTACATGTGCAAAGATGTAATGATATACTATTGTCTATATAAAATAGTGGGGGGATTATAGCTCGGGGGTACAATAATAAACATTTTGGACAGTAAATCTTTTTTGAAGAATTCTGAATTCTGTACTGCAAACTGGATTTCTTTCAGTAGCTGTTGTTATAGACTATTACTTTATTGTGTCTCCAGACCATAACATGTATTACTTTATTGTTCATTGTATGCACTATCAATTGAATAGTATGATTATCATCTTCTTATATTGCTAATATAACCCATTTTTCTGTGGTAAATGATATAAGTGCTCATTGCCTTACAATCGAATGTGCTTTTCCTTCAAACATCATACTAATCCCAGCTCATAGGATTTGATTAGATCAGTCACCTCTCTTCTATCAGATTATAAAAATGACTGTTCTTGTTATTTATTCCTTTCATACTGTAAACACAAACTGTGTTGACTAGAAACACTTTGGACAGCAGCAAAATTATGTTTTTCACAATGACTCGCATCAATCCAACTGTGTTGCTTCAGTATTAAAACAAATATATATTAGCGCGATCAATTGTTTGCTGCCTCTGTCTGACAACTGTTATCATCTTTCCAAGCATGCTCCTCGAGCTCCCGTTTGGCAGCGCAGAGCGCACATGGAGGGATAATAATGGCCAGCAAAGTCTTTTGTGGTACTGCAGTTACAAAACTCCTTTGATGGGTTGTCGAGATCTGCTTCAGTAGAGGCAATATGTTAGCTGCACACTGCAAGGCGTACACAAATAAAAAGTGCTCCCTTCCTGTTGTTTCATCCAGCTAATTAAAATGCAATCTCTATTGTGTTTGCTACCGCCTTTTTCTGAAATGATCATTATGTTCTTTACCTTTTCTTACATATACTTCATTTACCAGAAGGCTTTTTTGGTTTATTTTGTGACCAATCGGTGGCTAGGGAGCCTGATTAATGGCTACTAGGGTTGAACTGATAACGCTGGAGATGATTTAAAGGATCTGTCTCCGAGGCGACCATTATCTGCATCCCCCAGACTAGTGAGGTTGTCACAGTGACAGAAGTGCCCCTCCATTACGACCGAGATGGGAGAGCAGAGGAACCCAGATCAGATCTCTCTTTCTTCTTCCTCACTCTGTCTCATCTTTACTTCTTATTAATTATCTATATACAGTATATCTATATAAATATTTAATCTGAAAAGTTAGAATATCATATTTTATGTGTTTCCTGAAGAAATATACTGGCTAAAGAAAATTGGCCCAACTACTACAGCTGTACTTCATTCACCGAATAAAAATAAACGGAAAATCTAATTTTAACATGGGTCAGGTTTCCCAGGGTGAACTTGACATGTTTTCGAGAAAAAGAAATCTGAACATCAAGCAACAGAAAGCTTTTTTTCTTTGCTTTTTTCTGGTCTTATCTGTGAAAAATAATTATCCCCACTGCCAGGCAGGGCCAATATGATTAAAATGATCAATATGATTTAAAAATGGAGGCAAAGTGGAGAGGAAAAAAAGAGTAGGATGACCGAAAGGTACAGGCAAAGGAAAGAGAGGAGCGTGGCCAAAGAAGTGGCAAAAAATGATGAGGGGAGGTGAGTAAAGAAGTAGAGGGGCTGGATTTGTGTGAAGACAAGAGAAGAGAAAAGAAAAAGAGGGGGTGCAGAGGATTAAAAATGAATGGGGAAAGGCAGCCTTGTGTAATGGTGAGCGATAGTGCAGTTTGGCAGGGAGCTTGGTTGGGGGCAATTAGGAGAAACCGTAGCCATCACTCTCATTAGGCTGGGGAGGAGGAAGGGGGGAAGCTAAGAAACAACAGAGAGAAGTGGGAATAACAAAGGATAAGAGCTGGAATGGAGTTTCACTCTGACCAGTGTTCCCCTCGTGGTTGCAGTATCATGTGGTTTTCTGAATACCATGTATTTTCCCCCTCCTCTCCTCTGTCATTACCACAGACTTGTCTCAATCAACCTTATTAGATCAATTTCTTTCTCACATCGTTACTCTTCTCCTGCCATCTTCCCGTCTCGGTGCTGTTCACTTAACCCTCTAACCGCTCACTCATTTGCTTCACAGAAAATATCATTCCTCTCTCTCTGTTCTCAATCCTTTCTCCTCTCTGCCTTCGTTGTTCTCACCTACGTGAAGATTAGAGGTTATCTTTGTTTCTCATCTCTCTCCTCTTGACATCTAGAGGAAACACAGGGGGAAGACGAGCCTTGAACACCTGGTGCTTGAAGACCGTTCTTTGACAGGACTAGTGTTGCGTGACCACTTGACCACTCTGAATGTTAGGAGTCATGAGAGTTACCACAACCCACAACACTGACTAGGAGCAACAAGGTTAGATAGATTTTCTTTTTCAACTTGTTAGCCTTTCTTAAGCCTTCAAAATTGACCGTCTTTAGTGTCAAAGAAAAAAAAATCGAAGTGGGGGTGACTTAGGGAAGGACAGTGAAGCAATTAAGGAGATGGTGTCATTTGAGACAAGCTGACGTACTATATACAGCATGGAGATAAAAAGACAAGCAAGCTTACACTGACAGAATAACATGGAGCAGAGGCATCGAGGTGTAACCTATAGCTATCTTATGTGGGCTGGGACACAGGACTCAGCAGTGGTGGTAGTGTTTACGGTGACGGCACAACAAGAATAACGTGATCGAACACAGATGTCCTCCACAGAAGGCATATATGGACTGCGTTTTATTCCTGTTTTGTACTGCAGTGCACAGAATGGGCCAGTTGATAAATCTGTAACATCAGTTTATGTTTATTAATCAGCAGATTATTTTCTGCATAAATATCAACAAGACAAATTCCTGCACATTTTCTTTCACATGGCGATTAAAATTGTTCTGATTTAGTTCTGATTATGCATTTTCTCATTTTGCCGGTGTGTGTGAGCCTTATGAAGTAAGTTTTCAAAAAAGGACACAGACAGATATAGTAGGCTTGCTGTGGTGTTACCATTGTTACACGTTGTTCTGGCATACACAGATTATTACTTTATTACTTGCCCACTGCCCCCACTGTCGTTTTGCTTTATTACATTTTTTTATTTAAATAAAACCCATTTAGTTTATTTTCATGTAGACTATCAGCGCCCGCATTCATCAAATACCAGTGGGACGACAGAGCTACAATTATAAACGGAGAGTGTCTGCTCCGTACAGCAGCAGCAGCAAAATTGCAGCTTGGGCTGTCAGGATATCAGATTTTCATTACACGATAAGTGTGGCCAAAATAATTCACCAAGTATTTTGTGTTTCGAGGCAGGTGCTTGCCAAAAAAAAAACATGTATTCTTCCTTTCACTTACATCAATGTCTAACCTTAACACAAATCAAACACCTTCTCTGGAGGTAGTTAAAAATCATTCAGAGAAATAACTAAACTAACTAAAGTCAAAGTGGATGAGGGTGGATGAGGAAAATCGCGCACATCAAGTAACTCCTAAAATTCCTGACCTGTCAAAGATGGCTAATATGAGTCTCAGAGTATTCAAATAATATTTTCCTTGAATATTTGCATCTGCCAACCATAGATCATATTCCCCAAGATCCCTCTCTACTGAGTCTGCTGCTCTGCAGTCCCCATCAGCCGCCCTGTAATAAAGAAGAAATATTATGAAGAGTTCACTGGCTGCTCTCCATTAAAAATTGAGTCCTGAGGGCAAAGACAGAGTGGGAGACCCTCCCTAGCCTCTTTTTAATATCAGCCATAAGATATAGGGGCCATGCCTTAGCTACACCTTGATTTCTGTGGTGAATAATGCATGTGGATTGGGCCCCAGGCTGGCCACAGTTCTCATCTGTGGTCACTGCGCTGGGGTCAGAGGCCTAGTGGCAAGCAACGCTAGGGTTTTACCTGGCATCAAGGGTTATCTGTTGATCTGAAGTCAGCCGGTGAGCTGACCCGCACTAGGGTTTTACCTAGCACCAAGGGATTTAAGATGAGCGGTTTCGTATGCAGGCGGAATCCCCTCAAGAAATCAACCAGAAAGCCCACAATGACGACCATTTCTTGGAATCTTGTAGGCAGTGATGCAGCTGAGGCTACTGGAAACGACAACTGAGAATTTTTGCTTAATGATTACAATGAAGTTGTTAGTGGCACAAGTAATAGCATGAGCAATGGTTCTGTTCATGTATATGGCAATAGAAAGGATCATGGTGATGATAATATCATTAAAAAATATTGAGATCAGGGGTTTTCTTCTTTAGGTGTATAGGTTATTGCTTTAATAATTACAAAGCATGTCTAGTCATGCGACTTGAAAATGTTATGTCTGCCTCATTAGACTGCAATCCATAGTATACGTACAATTCTGTAGCTGCTTTAGTGACAAGTAATAGATGACTCCCCATTAGCTGTCTATCATGTTCTCCACTTCCATTCATCTTACAAAGATAAATGGATTGATTAAATATAATTTATTGAAAAGCCAACTGCATAAAATTAATGCAACAGTGCAGTACATATTAAATGCGTGTTTGTTGGGCCATCAACATAAAAAATATATATTTTTACGATATCTTATATTGAACTCAAATTGTGTACAGCAAAAACAAATTGTACTGGGTTTTTTTGTTTCACCACTGCTCAGTAGTTGCGTTTTCTCTTCCTCTTCCTTTCCACAGCGCTACATTAAGTCTTAATAGCATTGGAAAAGACATACTACCCAATAACTTGGGTCTGTTCAGGTGCAATTTATCCTTCTTCTGCCTCTAAAGTGCTCAAATAAATATAACAGCAACAACATTAAATGTGATTGGCTTGGTATTCAAAGACTAGGCAAGAGTGGAAGAAGTAGTCCCCATTTCATCAGCGGTGACAGTTGTTTTGTCACGGTTTTGTGGGTTCAGAGTATCTTCCCGACCCAATATTTGACAGTGTATTGCGGGGACCTCACTGGGTGAGTAATATTGTCAATCGACTAAGAGATGTATACAAACATGGCCATTTCAGTAGATGAAAATGAAATGGCATTACTAATGTACCGATACACACGGAAAGGCAAATAACCAATGACATACTGTAAAAACACACACACACACACACACACACACACACACACACACACACACACA
>CALSBV010011267.1:2194036-2214265 GCA_943590825.1 Bovichtus diacanthus | reverse complement strand
ACACACACACACACACACACACACACACACACACACACACACACACAAAATTGAGTTTGCTGAAGCATAATAATACCGTACGTGTTCAACATCATTAGTTGTACTGGGTTATTAAACATCCCCCTAACAGACTTTCACAATAATATGTCAACATCATCCATCAACTTTGCAAACATAACACTCTGGCTCTCAGTGGGGTTCAGAGCAACACCAGCCAGCCGACAACATAAGGTACGCGTTACTGCCGGCATATTGCAAATGATTTTATGGACTTACAAAAGCGAAAAAAAACATTTTTTACTGGGGAAGTAGAAATAGTTGCCATCAACCAAAGCAGCATCGCACATGTGTTGTGAAAAAAGAATAACACATGGGAAATGATACAGTGATCAGAGATTCTCTAGGGACTAGTTCAAGCATGCATTCTTGTAAATGCAATTTGATTTATTTACTATAATACTAAAGCCTGCGATGAGAAAACTTGAAAGCTGTATCATCAGTGATAGAGTGAGCCAAATATACAATTCATAGGCCGAGGCCAAAGTGCATCTATCTAAAAAGAGAACATTTATTTTGTATTACTCCAGAGCTATAGTATTCACTGATAAAGGGGAAACTGATGAAACAGAAGCAGGTATATCTAAAACTATAATCTCTTCAGACCTTCAGAGGGAACAGAGCCGGTGCTCCATGGTCAGCATAAACTTTGAATTCGACAGAGCTGGATGTTCAAAGGCCCTTTGATCAGACACTTCTTTTTTTAGATCAAACATTTTAATTATTTTTCCATAAGATACAAACTTGATTACCACTGCACCTCCTGTTAGCACATACATTCATAAGATCAAAAATATCAACAATAAGCTGCAAGGCCATTTATAAATGAAAATCAGGAAATGGTAACTTTGAATTCTGTTGCACCTCTCAACACACGCAGCAGCTTTTCGGTCAGTGAGAAGTCTTTCTCAATGCAACTAAATTGAAGAAATTGAAAAATCCAAGGCCTTTTAGTTGGAAAAGCAGCAGTGTGAAGAAAATGATAAAAAAAAAAATTTGATTTTTCCACATACTGTGTTTAGTCCTCAAAAATCCAAATGCCAAATATATATATTTTTCTCTTCTCTAATTGCTATTTAAATAGGGACACATTTTAAAGAATGAGATTTTTTCTTCTTTTTAAAGAGCTCCAAAACAGTGGTACCCATCACCAAAGCCCTTTAACAACGCTAATTATCATGTCATTTACTGGCTGTAATGTGGCACATGAAAAAGTAAAAGTGACACTTCTACAATGGCTTTCAAGAGCTCTCGGGGTAAAAAAAAGTGTGAATACTGCAGGTACTCCTTATGTCTGCAGGTGCAAAAAGATTTGGAACATCTTTACTGAAGTAAACCACTTTAAACAGCCACATTAAAAAGAATGTGAGGGGGAACAGCATGAGGTGCCCTGGTGAGAGGGCAGACATAATCATAGGGCCCTATGATTTCCCCAATGCGGAAAACACAGGCAGAATTGCAGACTTTTATACTAAAAATGGAATCAACTGTAAAACACATAATATCGTAGAATTGGCCAAAGTATGGATGCAATTTATAAAGATCTGGGTTTTCCTTGCCATTACAAGCATTTCTATTTCACAGCGCCTCAGCCAAAAAAACAGACTCAGCTCCACAGCTAAATTTAGAGCACTTTATTTTACAAAAGGATGTAATTGTTTGTTTTATAACTGTACTGAAGCGTATAAAAAAATTGTGCAATGTTGTGTTACATCAAATTAATTGATATTCATTACATTTTAATATTTTCTTATTGAATTGTTAAAATTGTAGTCATCCACCACATGACTAGACACTTTTTTCTGATGAAAAACTGTGCTTAAATCACACAAAAAATAATTCAGAGAAACGAAAAATGAAAACAGAAAAACCAGAATTGGGGGAAAATGAAAACGGATTTCACAGGGCCCTACATAATGGTTTGAAAAGTCTGCTCACACAGTGTTGAGGTGATCTCTGTGGTTCTCTGAACAGGGAGTGATTGCTGCCTGTCCTGTAGGTTTATAACAGGAGACAGGGGCTTCTTTAATTTTCTGCTACTTTAGCATTTTAATGCTTCTGAACATTACGGACAGCTGGGTCGATGCTGGATGTCAGACTTTCTTGCACCACCCCACAGTAAGCACGACAGGATGAGTGAAGATGAATTCCTTTCTTGGAGGAATGAGGAGGAGAGATAAAATTAGAACTTTATGTCAGAATACGCAGGCAAAAAGAGGATATAAAGGGATTGGAAAAGAAGAGGGGACAAAGAGACAGGGAGAGAACAGAGGACTTGACAACATACATTTTTCAAAGAGGAACAATGTTCCAGAGGAGTTGCTTTGGTATTATTGTATCAATTAAAAAAATAAATACATTTTTTTTGTTGTTTTTGATGTCCAAATGTGGGAATGCACACTCAGTTAGTTTGCACAAACAGTTAGTTTGAGTGAGCAAGCCTGCAAAAATGAGCCAGTTAGAGTGAGCGAGTGATGATGGGAAGGATGGTTTGGCGCCGTTCAGATCGGGCTGGACCAAAAGAAAGAGGGAATTAGTGACCGTGCCGAGCTAATGTTTCACTATTTCCTACGGCTGTGCCACTAGGGAATGAAGGTCTGCGGTAATTCTAATTAAAATTAGACTAATATGCCAGCAAATAAGCCAGGCCAATAATACTAATGGACATGTACTGTATGCAGCAACAAACAACATTAGTGCTCTCTAGAAGTGAAACACAGAGAGAGACAGAGAGACAGAGAGAGACACAGACAGAGAGAGAGAGAGAGAGAGACAGAGAGAGACACAGAGAGAGAGAGAGAGAGACAGAGAGAGACAGAGAGAGACACAGAGAGAGAGAAAGAGACACAGAGAGAGAGAGAGAGACACACAGAGAGAGACAGAGAGAGAGAGAGAGAGAGAGAGAGAGAGAGAGAGAGAGACAGAGACAGAGAGAGAGAATCTTTAATACATTAGCATTCACTATGAAGAATAATGGCAAGTGACAAATGAAGTGGTGCAGATGAAAGCTACTTTTATGAGACTTTCGATTTTACACTTAGAGTAAAAGCTATGGGGACGACAGGCAGGTTAGTCAAACCCATGCACTGCTCTGTTTCTCTGTGGATCTCATACAGGCTTTGTTTGGCACTTTCTAAGCTGCAGGGGCTCTACCCATTACAAGAAATGTATCCCATAACGGAGGAAAAATAGTGTCAAAAAGAGAATGACAGTTCATTATCTGATAAACAAACATGAATATTTAATATACAAGGAATTTGGCCTTACATTATGTGAATATGCACAAGTATCCTCCATATTGTAAGGATACTGAATGCAAGACCAGAACTTGATGCATATTTCTTTTTCGAATTTAGATTTTAGGCATTGTATAATTCTTTTGAAATATATTCTGTTTATTCTGATTTATATGAATTATAAAGGTCATAGGATACTTTTGGCTTTTGCAGAAATGCTATGTTTGTTCACAAGAAGAACATTTTTGGTACACAAAACACTAAAGAGGTCCAAAATAAAACCACCACAAAAAAGATCTCCACCACCTTTTAGAGCCTGTAAAAGTACAAAGCTGACATATTCTGCATGCAATCCTTGCACTGAAAGGTCACTCAGCCGATTTGGTACAAAAAATATTGTCTGCAGTTCCATGAATCAAAACATAAGCAAAGCTAGTGCTGCAACGCAGGGATGCAACACAACATAGTATGACCAAAGCCGGTCTGCATACACACAGACAACTATGTACAACTTCCTTTGTGTTTGTGTAACTACGAATGTGACAATGCGAAAGAGACAGAAATCCACAGAGACAGAAAAATAGAGGGAGAGAGGCAGAGGGGAATCCTTGACCTGTGAATCAGGTCTCTGCTTTATATCAACCAGTGGTTTGTCAGCCATACACATACACACACACTCATCAAGGGAGTCTCAAATAAACAATGACGTAGACATGTAGGCATGCCGTCAAAATTTCAGGATGAGCATTTGTTTAGCAACACACATACACACTAAGCCATTTCCTCAGCAGGAGATCACTGAGGTTCGTCAGTGAAACATACACTTTCCATATAGCTGTTTCTGCACACAAACAGAATATATAACTGCAAGCACACGTGTCTATTTGCACATATAAACTGAAAGAATGCACTCTTGATATTCTCAAAATACAACCTAAAAGCACACACACACACACATACACAGCATACTTTATAATGAATATATCCTATTCCAAATTCCCTCTTTTGTTTAATATGACGTATTACTCTATTTGCAATTTGCCCCAATGCCATTTCCTCTCTGCGTTCAGCAGCGTGAAGGAGCGATAGCAACTGAGAAAGCTAGGCCATTTGGATGTTGTGTGCACCGTGGAGGAGAATGAAACACATCTGATGGATATTAGGGTTCTCTGCAGCATGGGTTGATGGACAGGCCCTGATGGACTGGTGCCACGCAGGCAAATTAAATAATAAAGCTATAAGAATGGACCGGCTCTACCTATTTGCCTTATTACTGTCTCTTAAACAGCTCTATGTGTCCATCACTCTTGATAAGTGCTGTGTTAGGTGACTCCAGCTGCCACCATGGCAGGACCGATAAATCTGTTCAGATTTTATGGAACAGTTGCTAAAGCAAAGTCTAAAGCAGTGTACTAGAGACTGTTACTGTAGGCACTCTCCTGCCAACCAGTCATTATACAGTGTCATGTATATCTAAAAAAACAGATAAAGCCATAGGTGACACTGAACAAACCATAGAAATAGGATGAGAGTAGAACGGACATTGAAGTGATGGCTGTATTGATTTGACTAGGTCAAAAGAAAATTTGTTGTTAGTTGTTATGGTGACAACACACTTCATTCCCCGCTGGCATTCATCAAATATTACACCACACACCGGGTTTGACAGGCACATTCCTAACTGGGCGACCAGAGCACACTGGGGAATATTAAAAAAATATGATTTGTTTATTGAAATATGTGGTTACAATTCTTTTAGACAATGTTCAACCTTACAGATTAAATTTGCTACATTTTGACCGTTTTCTATCAAAAAATAAAACATGGTTTGTACTACTCCACTGCTCGTTGGTTGTTACTGCAAAACCTCATATCAAATCGGTTTAGTTTATATGGAAGTTTGCCCGCTACAACCGTCGCAATGGCATCGGTACACATAAAAATGGCCGCCGCTCTGCCATCCTACTACTTTGACTTGAATGGGAATGTCCGTTCTACTCTCCTATTTATATGACTAAAACATAACCAGGAGGGTTTCATGCCAAGCAAGACTGACACTAGTGCTGAAACTATTCATTGATTATTTTAGTCAATACACAGAACATTTTATAGCCATTTAGCCTTAATTGGCTTCAAGACAAATCAGAAATAGTATTAAGTATTAAGGTTCCACACTTGCTGACTATGCTTTTTAAGAGATCCTTCATACCTTCCAGTCTTGCTCTGTTCAACAAATTCTTGTGAAATGATAATTGTCACTTGTTTGTCCGACAATTGCCACAGACACAAAAAGGAACTTCCAAAAGGATAATAAACGACGCTAACTAACAAACTAAGTAATGATCATGATGTAGCACAGGAATGTTGTACATCAGCAAACAATGCCTTTGCAAAATGAGCAGGGTCAAGTGTTGTTACATGTTGTATTAGGTTTTTGTACCATTGCAGTTTTAATCTGATATCCGCACACACATTTTTGTATTCAGGTCAGCAGGCACCAAATGTGTATTGTATCTGAGTACTGAGATATATCTGTAACCAACTGTGACTGCATGTGCAGTAAGAAAACATACTTATAGTTAAAAAAAGTTTTATGACTTGTTTGGATCCATTGGTTGTATAACTTGCTTCCACTGTGGCACACATATGGAACAGCAGGCAAGATGGACAAGTGCTGCATAGGCTAACAAGAGGGAATGAGGAAGACTCACTGCACCTCTCAACACAGCATCTCAACATCCATCTATTACGCTATCTGTCATTTATGGTATCTGGCTGGCTGTCAGTCTCAAGTTGGTCACTGCAGAAGATTAAAGACGTACAAAAAAGGATATCAATAAAAGGCGATTAAGTATTTAAAATTGAATGAATAAAACAAAAACATAGGATGAGAGAGAAAAAAATGGAATTTGTGTTGACTATGTGCCAACCATCAGAGCTTTAATCTGCAGCTGCCAATTTATTAGCATATATCACGTCTAAAACTCAACTTAATAAACAAGATCACAGCTGGCTGCCATAAATTTATAGAACAAATGTCCCTGGCAATTTTCATGGCGGTACATTTTCATAGGACAATTTCATCTTTTTGTAAAATTGCATAAAAAATGAGGGCCAACTAATAACTTAAGATTTGTGTCCGCACTTTGGGATCATGATTAGATAAATGTATTTAAGTTAAGTTTTGGTCATTTCTTTCATCCAATAAGTGAGCCTGGTCAATCAATAAATATATAATAGTAATACTAATAGTACTAATTCAAAATTGTATCATATTTTGTACAATGCATTTGTAATTTTGCAATCATACAAAAAATTCCCTGATTTCCCAATACTTCAAAAAGATCAGGCTCTTTTAGAAATAGAAATCATATAGCAGTTCTTCTGAAATAAATATGTCAGCTTGTGATATTGAAAAAGGATTTGGAACTGATGTCGGCTCTGATGGTAAACTTCTAAACATAGATGCTGTGGTTGCAGTGTCAGTGGAATCATTAGAAACTGCAATTACAAACTTGAAAAAACAGGAAAACGCTTTTCAAAACTGAACTGTTAAAACCTGGTGTGTGTGTGTGTGTGTGTGTGTGTGTGTCAGAGAGAGAGAGAGAGAGCACAGTGAGGCATACTGTGGACAGGATACCCCTATTCGTATTACAGTTGAGGTTTCCACATACATAAACACACTTTCCACTGAGACTTTCCACAACAGTCTCTCTCTCTTTTACTGAATTTAGAGAGGGAGAGAGAGAGAGAAACATTTACATCCTGTACCCATGCAATCTGCATATTCAGATTAGACTGGTATGGCAAGAAACCGAATAATTAAAGTGCAAGAACAGTTGCTTTGAACCTCTGTACTGATACTTCTCTGTCAGATGACATACAGCAGCACTCTGTAGCCCGGAAATGTCTATACAAAACTTGAACAGAAACACAGTAGAAGAAGGAGGGAGAGAAAGAAAGAGAGATGGAAGATAGATAAAGGCAGGCAGATTTGTGTTTACAATGGATCATTGTCAGGGAGAAAATAAGCTGCATCTCTTGGAAGCGTCGATAGTGAGTTTAATGAATAAATGATCACAAAAAGTCAAGTGTGTGCGTACTGTGTGCGGTGCGAATGTTTGGTGCAGCAAGAGAGAGAGAGAGGTGGATGCATCAACAGCAAACAGCCATTAGGGAGAGAGGGAGCAGAGGAGAAGACCTGCGGTCAGGGGCAACAGCGTGCTTCAGGAACAGTAGAATCGAAGTTTAAAAAAGTATTTTTTCCTTTCGGTTTTTAACACGTCGATGTGACGTCGTTAGTCTCGAGCCCCCGGCCACTACATCTAAATCGTATCACAGCGCAGCTCTATTCCTAGGGGCTTGGTGTATGTGTGTGAGGACATTTCTGGGGGTCTCCATGCTGGTTGGTGACTAATTGAACATCGAGTAATGATCAGAGCTCCAGTGTCTATAAGCTCTTCCTTCTTGGTAAATCAATATGCCATCAAGATTAATGCTTTCTAATTATAGGAGCAACACGCACGCACACTTCAAACATTTGTACCATAACCTGAGATGGGAAAAACAAAAAAAAAAAACACAGGTCTCAAGTCAAGAGGACCCAAAGGTAATGGGCCCCGATTAGATCTGACTCCAAAAAAAGTGGTTAACACATCTGTTATGCTTCAAGTTTGTCTAAAGTGAGGATATATTTACATCTGGCATCTTATTCAACTGTGAAGCTGAAAATCTCTGATCAAAAAACATCTGGCTCTAACAGACCTTTAACAGCATCATACAACATAATATTGTTTCAGTTTGGTTTAAAATGCAAAAAATATCATGATTTTGGATTATTAATACTATAATATTAATTATTATTAATGATTTTTTTCTCCATTTCCAGAGATACAGAGAACAGGTCTAACATTTTATTTACTATCAATTACCAAACAAATCCCATTAGAAAATATACCCAGAATGTCAAAGTTTTTCAATCTTACAGACTGGACTAGTATAGATAACCTGCAAAGAATGATGCTAACACAATTAAAAAAGTTGCATTAAATGTAAGATCAATATATTGGTAAAAATAATTGGTTTAGTAATCTAAACTACAGCACAAACTGAATTCCTCTATGAGTGAAATATGTGGTTTTGTTATGATTTGAGTCCTGAATTGGCACAAAGATGAAAAGCAAGTCAAAGTGACTGCTTTCCGTTTGCAAGACACAGTTTGCTCATTCAAAACAGGAGAGTCGATGGCAATTTGCATGCTGATGTGATGTAGGGTTTCGGAAAACCCAAAGAGAGAGAGTTTAACATCGTAACAAAGAGATAAAGACGAGAGGGACTTTAATGGTCCCGGGTAATGGACTTAAACTGTCCACAAATTTTGAGATAACCATTTGTGGAAAGCACATTTGTAGAGCTTGCGCACGTACACAGTACAGAGACACTTCTGAGGCTCGTTTAAGCCAAGCCTCATTCATTCAAGTACAATGGCTTCTCTGCATTCATTTGGTAATAAAAAGGAAAGGTATCCTCAACGCTTTAGAGGGGAGGTAAAGGAATGTGCATGTGTGAAATATAAGAGCAGATCGCATCTGCATTCAAAGTATGACGTGTGGCCGTGTCCCTCTTCACATGTAAGCATTATATTTGCAAATATGTACGAAGAACACAAAATATGATGCGTTAGGCACACTGCTTGGTGTTTTTTCCTATGCAACAAGCACACAGTGAGACAGACTATGGTTCACTTAACATATATTAGAGCTTGACATTTAACACAAAATCAGGTCAGCTTGGCCGGATGTCTCATATCACAGCTCTGGTTTGAATAAGACTTGAGTGAATAACTGATTATAGAAACACAGTGATTAGGAAGCCATTGCTGCGATTAGTGACTAGGAGATTAAAGCACACCAAAACCTATTCATTCCATGGTGCTCACACATATTAAAGGGCTAGGGACAGGCCTGGGTCCACACAAGTCAGTGTATGTCCAAAGATGCCCAGCTTGCAACTAGATCATCATTGAATTTATAAGCTGTAACTCCAAACTGAGTGAGAGACTTGTATCTGCTGATACATAACAAGATTACCACTATATCTAAATAAGCCACTTCTGAAGGCAAACTAGCCTAGTACAACACATTGGGTGAGTAATGAGGCGGACACACAATGCAGCGCTATCGCACTTAGACGTGTCATGATTCATTATTTGGGTGTCATCAAATAAGGAAGCTAATGCACACACTAACACAGATACACGTATACCCACACTGTGAGCTCAGTACGCAGACTCCAAGAAAGAGTAGATTTGGAGTGATGTGCAATTTGATCATTGATTGTTACTTAATGTGCTGTTTGTCTGAATCCAGCTTCCCATTTGTCACCTAAACCCTCTCTCTCTTTCTCCCTCTCTGTCCTTCCCATCTCCCCTGTCATCTATCCTGTTACACCACGTACAAAAGTTCAAGTTCATGTCATTATCTTGTTAATTTCTGCTGAAACAAAACAAAAAG
The DNA here is from genome assembly GCA_943590825.1 of Bovichtus diacanthus. Classification (NCBI taxonomy): domain Eukaryota; kingdom Metazoa; phylum Chordata; class Actinopteri; order Perciformes; family Bovichtidae; genus Bovichtus; species Bovichtus diacanthus. Next base: position 2,204,460 of record CALSBV010011267.1, on the reverse strand, counting down.
CTCTCCATCTCTGATTTGAAAATGGACGCCTCTCCCTTCTGTTCAAAACTCTAATGCAAATTGTTGTTGTGTGGGCAACAACGGACAGCATTAGTTGTTTTTGTGTGTTCGCGTTTTATGTTACGGTCATCAGCGTAGAGTGCTAACCTCTCCAGAGAAGCTGCAGGTCTCTAAGTGCTTTGCTTAGCTACCGCTGCTAGGCAATCAAGAGTCCCACTAGTCGCACAGGATAGCCTGCTCCTCTGGGCGCACGGCATTATCACAGCACAATGCTGTTAAGACACTCACATTTTCTGATAGACACCTGCTTGTCCTCAAGACCCACACACTCGAGACTATTTTATCATAATGCCTGGGGGTGTTATCAGGCACAGGGTACACAGGCTGGAAAGACTCTTGCTTATGGGGTGGCAGTTTCGCAGACCATTTCTTAGGATTTCCAGGTTTTATGGCTGAAAACTACTTGTGAGTTTGTTGTGTTTATTATGCCTGTGCAACAGGTCACCTGTAACAATTAATAAAATTAATAATTTAATTCTGAGGCATAAAGGGACATTGTATGGCACAAACACCTCTTGAAGGGGTAAAGGTAAAACCTGTGATTAAAGCCAAAATATTTATGGCATTCCAAAAACCCAATATCTTACAATTCTATTAATGTGCAACTACTCTGCATGACCGATTTACTGTATGTAGTACAGCGCAGCCATTGAGGAAATGGAGACTTGGCATGTCATGTATGAGCTGCAAACACACACTAACTTGAATGCTATCCAAAAGAGGGATACAGTTGATTTCATACAATTGAGATAAAGAACATTGCATTGTTGACACAGCTGTCCCCTGACTTTGGAACAGAGACTATTTGTCTTAGTCATTATAGCTACAATAAAGAGGTACAGAGTGCTTGACATGTGATGAAATGAACATGACAGCAAATGCAGAAGACAAAAAGTATAAACACTTTTTGGTGAAAGCCATTGAAATGTTAAAAAAAAATGATATTGTCAAATATGTTAATGTATAGATTTTGGTTATATTCTATGTCTTATCTTTTCTGTATTCCATTTCTGACAAATTTGAACCAATCCTTGCTTTCGTAAGGAAGCTTGATACAGGCGCTTCGGTGGTTGGGACTGAAGCCTCCGTGACTGATCTAATCTTTATCTCCTTAAACTCTCCTCCCCAGTTTATCATCACAATTAAGTAGCCCCTTTCAACCAGTTTTTTTAGTGCAGGTCCAATAAGAAGTAGGTGCTCTGTGCATTCAGAACCTCTATAACAGATGGCAAGCAAACATGGGAAATGAGAAGGGGTGTTCATAGTGGATCTGCCCTGTACTGAAAAGTCATAACTGCTCATTGATGTGTATGGGATTGGGCATGATGTCCTGACAATTGGACAGTTGGCTTTAACACGTCCTTAATGTGGCATTTCAGCTAAAAGACTCCATCTGTCTATCCTGACCTCTGTCTGCCAGTTTGCCAAACATCTTAATGCCAGCTAAATAATTTAAATTCCTTACGCATCAGCATCAAGTTTGATTGTCTGCAACAAGTCAAACATCACAGTTGGTTGTCTTGCCTTGTGAAATTTCTTCATTTCTTTTTGAACATAATCGCTTTCACTTGAATGGAGTAGCAGCAAACAAAGACAGCCAAAGCCAAAGCGAGCACACAAATTTCTATGTAGTGATGTGCCGAACAAGTTCGATTTCATGCAATTTTGCATTCATTGTTAATATACCACCTCTTTGTGTATTTTCTCTAGTATAAAGCAAGTACACACTTTTCTATGTAGTGATGTGTTGAACAAATTAAATTTTATGCAATTTTTGCCTTCATTGTTAATATACAATCTCTGTGTTTTCTCTAGTAAAGTACACTACAGTCCAGTCTAAGGATGTCACAAGAACCTATACTTCGACACCAAAAATTCGGAAAAAACATGACGGTACTCATTTTTCTACAGTACCGCAGGTAACAAAGGTAACGCCAAGACTAACAGCATCTCGTCATTCCAGGGACGATAGAAAATGTGTTTAGGACGTGGAAATCAGCAGGAGGAAAGCTCGTTAACGTTAGCCGTTAGCAGCCGGTGAACATAGTTTCATTACAGTTGGTTCAAGCTCTATTCGGTAAAAACGACTATTACCCCTAGATAAATAACATTTTGACAACATTCAATTGTAGAAAACTGGAGATAGTAAGGCTAAGCAACTACAGCCAAGAGGAAAGAAGGGAGAGAGAGACAAACAGTGAGACACAATCAGACTGAAAGGAAAAGACAAGAAACAAGAGGTGAGAGAGTGAGTTTGAGAGAGAATGAAATTCAGAGACAGACAGGAGGGTGTACAGTGCAAGTGTAAGAGTGTAAGAGAGAAAAAAGGGGAATATCTTTTCAGTTCGCAGATTGCTGGTTTATTCACTCCCTTTCCCCATTTACAACTGTTAAATGGGGCCCGATGCTCTCGTTTACCCTTTTAACCCTCCTCTAGTCACCATCATATTTCTCTGTGAACCAAAGGCTAATGTTAAACCACATAGTTGTGACATTCAGCCAGTAAGGAGATTCAAAGACTTACAGGTAATACCCTCCTGGGACAGAAGCCCATTCTATACAAAAACCTCTACATGCTATGTGTATGTTTCTTATCGCAGTTTACCTGGTAAGCATGATTGAGCATTTGGAGTCGGACAATTGAGTGTGAGAGCGAGAAGGGAGATCCATCTTCGTGAAGGCTCATGCCTAACCTTGGCACTAGATAAATGGGCTCAGATGAAGCCTCTGTGTGTGTGTGTGTGTGTGTGCGTGTGTGTGTGTTATGGCTACACGTTCCCCCCATTTCAAGTAAAATGCATACTCATTGCATACGTAGCTTTTCTAGATCAAGCGAAAGTCTATTCTTTATTTGTGTCTGTGGTGTTCGATCAGCGGCTCTCTGATGGCTTGGAGGTGGCCCAAAACTCTGCGTTTGTGTCTTTGTGTGTTTGAGTGTGTGTGTGACTGACTGAGAAAAAGGAGTCACCGGGGTCACACCTGCCCACATACATACATACTAGATGACAAACAACCTTTGGAATATTCTTGTATATCTTTAATTGATTACAACTCAGTAAGGAATTTAATAATGATAGAAATATTTTGGTCAGCACAAAGATAAAAAAAAAAAAAACTAATTTACCTTTACTCACAAGCTACACTATATACCTAGTTAAATGCACTAGACTACAGTACAGACCTAGAAACAGTGTCCTTGACTAAAAAGGAGTTGGAGGAGGACATTTTTCCATCCAATCATAATAGTGTCTCTTGGTTACTATAAAAACATGAGGGCCCCTCTACAAACTCCATGGCAACATGACAAACACAACTCCCCATTCATAGAGGATATTCCTGATTTGTAGGTGTGTATACTCTCAGCTGAGCTCAGTCATATTGCCACAGTAGATAACAGCTTTTAACACTCTTCAATTCTCTCAGCACTCATAACATCCTACAGATAGCTGTTGAACATTTACAATGGTTGCTTACAGGGACCTACGTATTGCAGGATTTCCACCAGTGTATTGCCCTAAATGTATTTTTGCGATGTTTAAAGTAATAACTATGATAATAACTTGTTGCGCAGATTGTGTTTAACACGAGAGGGAGAGACCAACAGTAGGACAAAATGAGTGGAAAGAAAGAAGTTGACACATAAGTGAGGGATAATGAGGTGTAGAGGAGAATAAGGAACGGCAGTGAGAAAGACAAAATGACAAACATCCACCCTCGTATATTTATTTTTTTTAACTGCCAATCTACGACCACCACCTGCAAATTATCTCCGTTTAGCCCACAGTACCGTGGTGAGCGCAAAAGCGAGTTTGTAGTTGGTCGCTCGAGGGAGAGAAAAAGAGAAGGAGCACGCGCGTTAGTGCAGTGAGTATGATGTTAGCAGTAATGTAGTCGTGCAGTGTGTACAGTTTAGTTGTCGGTCAAAAATGCTACAACCCCTCAAGACCCCCTGCAGCCCTTAGTGTTTCCTGCTGCCTTGGGAAGAAACTAAATATTTTATTTACCTAATTCATGTGTACTCTTCTTTTCTCTCTCGTGTTTCACAGCTTTGAGCAAGGAGAAGTCCACTAGCCACCAATCTAATTCATACAGTGTAAAAAGCCATAAGCTTAGGCTAATAGCGGTTACTGGCGCAGCTTTACAGCTAACAGCCCAGACTGGCACAAGACCGTTTCAGGAATGAAATGTTGCTGCTTCCAAAGCATTTAACTGTGTGTTGTTAGCATGGTGGGCTCTCGTTAACATAGCCAGTGGGACAGAAATTATAACAACTCTGTAATTCTATATAAAGGGTTATAGCTTTTTACGAGGTACTTTTGCAAATCGCTGGTGTGTGTGTGTCCACATCTCCTGTATAAACAGTGGAAAGTGAATTGTGCTAAGGGAAGAGTTGAATTGGCAAAGCACTCCTCAGAAGTAAAGGGGAGACAGCTCTCTCTCTCTCTCACTCTCACTCTCACTCTCACTCTCACTCTCACTCTCACTCTCACTCACACACACCAGTTGGCATGTGTGTAGATGTATACACTACAAGGTCGATGCACAGGTAGGTCCTCAGCGTAGCAGAACAACAGGTAGGGATCAGGCGAAGACGGAGTCAGGTCACAGAAACAGGATAGAGGAAGCCGGGGAATCAGGAACTCGGGAAACAGGATAAAACGCTGGAACTCTTGACATAAATGTACGAAGACAAACTGGCAACCAGGGACAGACACAGGAAGTACAAACAACACAAAACATCTAACAAACGGGGCGGGACCTGATAGTACCTCCCCCCTCGAGGGACGGCACCTGACGTCCCAGGCAGCTCAGGATGCTCGCGGTGAAAATCCGTGATTAGGGTATGGTCCACAATGTTCTTCGTCGCCACCCACTGTCTCTCCTCTGGACCATACCCTTCCCAATCCACCAGATACTGATAGCCTCTACCCCTCCTTCTGACCCCCAGCGGGGTGGGGGGGGGGCTTGGATGCGGGAACCAACTGGCTCGCTTGCACCGGTTTTACCCGGGAGACGTGGAAGGTGGGGTGCACCTTCATGGACCGGGGCAACTGTAGTGTAACTGCCATGGGGTTTATGACTTTGGCCACTGGAAAAGGACCTACAAAACGTGGCGCCAACTTGCGCGACTCCACCCGCAGTGGAAGGTCCTTTGTGGACAACCACACCCTCTGTCCTGGCACATACGCCTGCGCTGGGACTCTCCTCTTATCGGCCAACCTCTTGTAGCTGGCGGAGCTGCGGAGGAGAGCCTTCGTAGCCCGAACCAACGCCTGGGCTGAGGGCACACTGGATTCTGCCTCTTGATCTGGGAATAGTGGTGGTTGACGGGATGATTTATTGCGTGCGCAAACTGGACATGCCGCCACGTATTCTGTCACCATCCTCTCCATGGATGGCCACCAGAAGCGTTGCCGGATGACATATAACCTCCTTGAAGCTCCAGGATGGCAGGAAATCAGAGAAGTATGGGCCCAGTGGATCACCTGCGAACACAAATGCTCTGGAACAAATAAACGGTTATCTGGAACCCCCTTAGGAATCTGGATAACCTTGTTAGCCTGCCTTACCTCCTCCTCGATTCCCCAGGTTACTGCTCCGATTACTCGAAATGGGGGCAGGACAAACGACGGAAGTCTAGGACTCGGGTCGGGGGCAAAAAGGCGACATAAGGCTGTGGCCCGAGTCCTATTAAAGACCTCCTTAAGCTCTAGATAACAAACCGGTACCTTGTCCATCTCCGGAAAGTCCCTCTCCGGGCTCTCCCTCTCGAATGAAGTGATCCCTAGATCACACCTCTGGCTGGCTGGAAAACACGTGGTGGAACACGTCTGGTGCCAGCCCAGTATCTCTCTGCTGGTCCAGTCAATGTGGGGGTTGTGCTGGACAAGCCATGGGAATCCCAGAACTAGCGGATGTGAAGGAGAGTTAAACACGTGGAAGCTTATCCTCTCCGAATGTCCGTCTGCCATGACTAGCTGTACAGGGTGAGTGATGTGGAAGACCTGACAAAGTAGTCGATCATCCAGGGCCATGGCCTCCAATACCTCGGGTAGCGGGTCTAAGTCCAAACCCATGCTCCTTGGGAATCCCTCATCCATGAAGCTCTCGTCCGCTCCGGAGTCAATCAGAGCAGGATGACTAAGGGATCCTCCTGGCGAGATGAGTGTGGCTGGTGTCAAGATGCGAGAGGGTCTTCTCTTGGAGAGAGCTCGGCTCACCAGTGCCCTCTTTACTGGCGAGTGGTCCTTTAGTGGGCATCTAGCCACGAAATGTCCTAACTCGGAGCAATAGATGCAGCGGCCTTCCCTCATCCGGCGTTGCCTCTCTGTCGGAGACAGCCTGGTGCGTCCCACCTGCATCAGTTCCTCTGATTCGGTCACAGCAGCGTAATCAGAGGCCTGACGGTTACCCTGTTGCAGACTAATGAGAGCGCGGGTCGCCTCTCGACCCGGAGCAGTCTGATCGAAAATCCTCCTTAATGTCTCAGTGAAGGTCCTCAACGATTGACAAATGGGTGCCTCTCTGGCCCATTCCGCCGTTGCCCATGCTTCAGCCCGTCCGGACAAGTACGAGATTATGTACACTACCTTGGACCGCTCTGTCGGGAAACAGGCGGCCTGAAGCTCACAATGTAGGTGACACTGCGTAAAGAACGCTCTGCAATTCTCCAAATCCCCAGAAAAACGTTCAGGACGGGAGAGGTGAATCATAGAACTCGGGATGACCACTGGGGAGGCTGCTGCTAATAGCCCCGTAGTGCTAGGCTCTCGTGGTGTAGAAATCGAAGAAAGTGCTGTTTGGAGGTGTGTACCCAGCTGTTGGAGCTGTCTAGTCAGCTGCTCCACTTGACGACTGGTGGTATTGTGGAACTCCGTCTGACCGTCCGTCAGGGATCGAACTCCTTTGCATATAGCTGACAGCTGCTCCTCCAGAGCGTGGAGGCGAGCGCCTTGTGTGTCGATCGCTGAACAAACAGTCTCCGAGTCAGCTGAGTCCATTTTAATGGCCAGTTCGTACTGTAACGGTACGACCAGTACACACGGAGAGAGGGACTCAATAGCATAGTCTTTTTCTGTAAATACAATCTGGAAACAGACCATATGTACCATACTGCATTTTCTGCACTTCAATCTGGCACTAAAAGTTGCAAGACAGACAAAATACAACATGGACTTATTAGTAAACAGTAGTCAGGTCACTCACACATAACAGCTCAGACATAAACATGGAGGTGGAGGCTGCCAAATGTTCTGTACACACCACATAAACAGATACTCAGGCCGACTGACAAACAAGTACATTTTATAGTGTCAAAATCATTTCAACACCTACACATTTCACAGACAAACACACACCCAATTTCTTTAGTTTTCTTAAAAGAACCCGAGAACCACTTACTTCTCCAAACACAAATATTTCCATTTCCAATGCATCGTACGGCACAGCTCTACTCAACTCGCTCTTTTCTGGTTTGCAATTTGCAAAAAAGTTTTTTTTTGGTACCACCTTAGGTCGAGGTTCCAAGCGAGCTGAACTGATACTAGAAGGTGGAGTTAAAACACTGCAGACCACTGATTGGTCAGAGATAATTGTTACTAGCACGACACAGGACATCCTGAACAAACACATTTTTAAATAGTCAAGCTATTGTCAAGTGACAGCAATTCTTTATTCACCCAAACCAGATTTTAAAGAATGGCAGCCACAAAAAAGCATGCCGTAAAATTGGAGAAGTGCAAAAGTGCCTCGGTTTGGTTGCCAATGAAAAGATCCAACAAGTGTGCCGTTAAAGATAATGTCGCAGCAGTTTCACACGGCGTCAGTATGGCAATAGGCTGAGAATCCTGACTACACTGAGGAGGTACTATCCGCTGGGGAAAACAAAATAGTGAAAAGGACCTGGTACCAAGTGAGTCGAGTCGAGCAGAGCCGTACCTATACACACTGACCCCTTCTTTGGTACAGACGGTCCATCTCCACATTTCTATGACTACATCAGACACTGTGCCATCTCTACACATTAGAGGACCATCTCCATATTCATCTCCTGTAGTCAACAGGCAAAAAACAGGTTGACACGTCCTCTCCTACATCCACACAAACACCTCTCAAAACACTTTGGGTTTATTCCTACCATCTTTGCGGTAAAGGTTGATCTCCACTTTCCTTTCCTCCGATCCAAGAAGGGCTTGTGCCATCTGGGCAATGGCCAATCGTTTGGTGTCAGGTCCGTACAGGAAGTTACACGTGCATGGCTTTTGCATGATCTCAGCACGGGAGTAACCACACATGTGGCAGAAGCCATCATTGCAGAAGATGATGGCGCAGTTCTCCACTCTTGCATTGGCGATGACAAACTTGCGACCTGTGGACAGAATGATAAAAGTTCATTTCAGTTTTTGCCGAGACAGCAACACCAACATCCAATCCACCAGTGAAATCTTAGCGGCCCGCGGGGCCTAAGCATTAGGGAATTCTTTTTTTTTTTTTTTTTTATTAAAATAAAATAAAACAAACTACTTGTATAAAATTATACAAGTAGGTTGTGTGTGTACGTTAACGAGTGTGCGGTCGAGAGAAAGAGAGCATGTGACAGTGAGTATCAGAGATGTGTGCGATAAGTTGACGTTAAACGTTGCTACCCTCGCTAGTCGCCACCAGAAATACTAGTCAGTTAAAATGATCATTATTTTAGTCATGTACACATTTAAAATGCATATTGACATATGGTGTCTAAGCTGTTTCTGTGTAGAGCCGCAGCTTCTCCTTAAGGAGTGGCGACTCATCAGCAGCTCCTGACTCAGTTCCACACAGGAGAAGATGTGAAGTCAAAATCCGAGTTGGAACAATCATTTATCACCTCCTTAAAACTGACAGCTAGCAATAAAAAAAGCTATATATGCAGAAGAGACTAAAAGGTGGTGAATATGTGCTGGGTGAGGTGACTGAAGAAAGCAGAGTGTGTGATGGACACCACGGTGAGCGCACTGGAGAGTCGTCCTCACTGCACCGATTTTACTAAGAAAAACTAAAAACACCTCGAGTGACTTGCACGGATACAAGTCATTCAGTCAGTCTGCTGAGACTCTGAGAGCCAGTCAAAATAACACTGCTATCTTATAATCTTGTCTTGGGGTTTATATATATCTGTGTTTACTGTGGCACTGGGGGCTGTATGCTCTGTGTAACTTTATGTTTTGGTAGTTTGTATGTTGGCTTGGGTCAGGCGGCAGAGACGAGGGAACAAGGTCAGACTGGCACTGCAGTGACTCACTATTGCCTCCTCGATATGATGGGCCGGCACTATTCAGTTAGCATGCTAATATCAGTAGATATATCTGCATCACAATACATTGATAACTTTGACATAACGTCAACACTGTTACCTCTTCACGTTCTGTTGATAATGTCAGTTGATCGTTTTTAAAGTTTTAAGTTCAAATGTTGGCATATCTTACACATTGAAGTTTAAGTAAAAAAAAGTACAATGCTAACAAAGTCAAACTATTGTTAGATTTCGGTGTTGTTTTTCGTTTAAATTTTCCTAATAACCAACTTAGTTCAAGCATTCATAATCATTATTTAAAGCATTTTCATTGGCATTTCCTGAAACTAGCAGAGACCAGTTAGCAAGGAATGTTAATTTGCACAATTAAAGACGACGCAAATCACCTGCGCAATTAGCTAATATAGCATGCTTCCTATCTCGGTCATTTCCAAACCTAGTAAACCTATGCAAAGGAGCTCTAAAGTTATTCAGTATGGATTACAAAATTAAATGAAACTTTCACAAATAGAGTGTCCATTTCAGCCAAGTGTTAAGAACATATATATTATAATACAATATTTCATGATTGGAAGACATCTTTTTTTACCTGCTAGAATACTATCGCTACTTGCCGTCCCTGAATTCTTGCCTTGCTCCTGACCTGTTGTCACCTTCAAAATAAGAGTCCCACTTTCAAAATAAAATGTAAGTAACATACATCTTTTAAAAATATAACGTAATATGTCTTCAATAAAAACAAAAAACAATACACTATTGAGTACAACCTACCAGACCAAAAATGTAGGTGAATTGCATTGTAATTATTGTACCGTTATAAAAGGGATTTTAATGTTGATGGTCTCATGGCTAGAAATGTATAATATTATTGCTAGATATCGACAAGTCTTTTCTTAAATCTCAGCTGCAATATTGGTGTGTGTCTCTAAACCACTTACTGTCACAGGAGCCAATTAGCTCCCTGCCTCTGCTTAATGTCAATGGATGATCTAAACACTAAGAGAGCTGCTGTTGTGCCTGAAAATGCGCACACACACACACACACACACACACACACACACACACACACACACAC
>CALSBV010011267.1:2176362-2194026 GCA_943590825.1 Bovichtus diacanthus | reverse complement strand
CACACACACACACACACACACACACACACACACACACACACACACACTACTTGAAATACACTGTAACTACAAGTGCAGTTTGTGCGAGTTGAATCTCTTATGCATCTTGTGGAACATCAATCTGTGCATGTACATAAGGCCTCTGCAGACATGTGATTGTGTTTGTGCTGCATGAGGGTGATATTCTGTCAGGCTGAAAGACGGCCTCCACTAAAGAGCTTGAACCTTCTGAATGTTCCTTGTTACTTTCACTTAGTACTGGGCCCCATTGTGAGGGAAGGCTGGTGACAGGGAAGGGTGGGTGGGGGATGGATGAAGATGAATAAACAGATGGAAATCAGATGGTTGGATAGAAAGACTTTGGGAGGGAAGAATGACAGAAAAACTGGAGATGAATTGAGGAAGACATGGATAGAGGATGGGAAAGAAGTGAAACAGAAGAATAATAATGACTGGAGGGGGATCTTCGTCAGAGCATTTCACTCTGTGTCTGTGAATTCCGTTCAATTCAACTTTATTCATTCCTGTAAGGGCAATTGTATGTAAACTCTCCATTCAGATCAGCAGATACACACAAAATAGATAGCAAGAAAGAAAGAAATCACAAAGCTAAAACGACAAGACTTTAGGCTCAGAAACAATATGTGGAATACGTATTAATTACATACATACATGAAGACATTAATAAGTAAACAAATATATTCATACACAAGGTAATGAGGCCTTATAAAAAGGCCAAAAATGGAGAGCTTGAGGGATTGAGACTGAAAATGGTGGAGGGTAAATATAGTGCACTATATAGTAAATTGAGGGGTTTGGACACAGCCATAATGCATATATAGCACTTAAAGTACAGTTACGTTAGCCTTCCTTTCAATAAACATACCCTACTCTCATCACAGAAAAAGGACATGATGTCTTTGTTTTGATGTGTGCAGTAACAACTGTTAACAGTATGGGGGTGCTGATGGACTGCAACGCACCCAATTTGCATTTTACCAGGGACCCTTGTTGCATGTCATTACCCTATATATACACAGTATTGTATATATAAAGTCTATGGTCACTACCCTACTCTTTCTCATCATTTCCTGTCTGCTGCTGCTGAATACAACGCTATGAGAGCGATGCGATTGAACCAAAACAGTAGAGTTGTGAGCCGTACAGCTTCCCAATGAACTGAAATGGCTATAAAGCTCCGTAAAGCCGGGGGGATAATTTTCTGAAGGTTCATCACTAAGCGCGGCCCCATTGTTTTCACATTGTCATTTGTGACATTGTTATTTTGAAAGAATGGATTATAGCCACTTTAAGCTCAGTCTATTGAACTGAACTTTGTAGATATAACCTTAACTACCTCCCAAGAGAAATCATTGTTCCCCTTTTCCACCAGTTTGAACCGAACAATCCAACCTCACTCTTCTGCCTGTGTCAATTCAGTAGACCTGATTATTACCTTCATGACAAATGTCTTCTCTGGAATTTAGGAGCGGTCAGACCAAAATGTCCTCCTTCATCATTTCAATGAGGAAGGAAGTGAGAGGTATGTATGCTTCTAGTATTGATTACAACTCATTCGCCTAGCACTGATTGAATATAATTGAATTTCAAAGAAAAAAAATTGTGAAATATTGTGTTATGTAAGTGCTTAGTCTTGATTAAAGCTCCTATGCACCCAAATGAATGAGTCTCCAGATGTATCTCCCTCGAGTCAAGCGCAACACTAAGAACACTGCATGTCTGAACAATATTCATAGCCTGGGTCTTCCTATACCCATTGGCAAGATGTTGAGAGAAAGTAACATCATACATTTATGATGTTACCTTCATGCTCTTTATGATGAATGAAAATGAAGACAAAGTCTGCACACTGAGGCAATTTTGTGTTCTTCATTAAACATGATAATGAACCTGCCCCTGATCAGGAATAACTGTATCCTCAAACAAGGAAACGGGTATAAAGTCATTATTCCCTGTAAATTATGTCTCAGAAGCAGTTCATAAAAGGTGATGTATAGCAAGTCACCCTCTGAACCAGTCATTTTCTAACCACTGTGAAAACGTCTGCCATTCTCAGACATTTCTGCACACTTAATTTCTTTTCAAAATTACCTATTGGCCATGTTATTTAAGACTCCGATGTCTGACTTAAGCTTTATGTGCACCACCTTGTTTTGGAGGAACTGCTCAGCCGCTGCAGTTATTATTACATTGGAATGAGTTTGGAGGCTGCAGCTAAATGATTTATGGATGTTGGAAAGATTTGTTCCTGTATCAATTGTCGAGCCATAACTTGGATATGTGGGTTATTACTGTATTGATTGGTGAACTTTTCTGTGTGTGAGTGTGTGTGGCTGTGAGTTCTCAGCAGCATGCGCACATATTAAATCTAAATGAACAGATGACAATGCATCAAACACAATCTAGAGATAAGGGATCGAACAAGACACAACAGAGCAAGACACAACACAGCGTTGCCCTGGGTTAAAAATACAGAGACACAGCATGTACCTCACTGGCTGATAAATAAAAGGCCTATAATCAAGAGAGCAGTCAAGGAGAGCAGACAAAATACACTCACCCAGCATGCTGGTGAGGAGCAGTACTTACAGACTGGCCTACATTCACATAGAATGTGTATACATAATTAAATGATGAATAAATAGGCACATAGAGGGTGAATACAAAACACAAATATGGGAGAGAGACTGTCCTCATCAAGTAGTTTTGGTTACCTAAACCTAACCAACCTTAACCATAGAGGTGGCAGATTAGAAACCGCTCATATGAATCATTCTTGATGATACTTTAAAAAAAATAAAAGAAATGTTATAAACGGTTTTGAAAGCCACTGACATTATGCCGATAAAGGCCTCAGATCAGAAAACGCTTATATTGGTAATTTGGGAAAACAATACCAAATGACCTATTTAGCTGCTTATGTTGCTGGACTTGTTGATCATAGATGTGTCTTTCCAAACTATGCAAATGTATTTAAGCCATGCTTTTAAAATCTTTTTTTTTTAAAGGTCTTCCTCCCTCCAAACGGGGAGAAGTCACATAATCAGACAGGCTGCAAACAAAGGCTAATGGTACAATTATTACCCAGGCTGTTTGTTGTCAACTTTTTATACACTGGCTTTAACTTTAATCTACCATCCATACTTACCATAACTTCACTGACACTGACAACTGTCCAGTAGAATGAGCGATTAGGGATTATGACCACGCTTACTTTTAGTTTGAAATAATAAAGTGCTAGCTAAAAAGGCTAAACGTATTATCATCTAATTACCTCCACTAAAGGATGTCATGATTTCGGTTCAGTTTCATAGTTTGGCAGCAGGATAACAAAAAAACTACTGGCAAGGAAAAACCCATTACATTTTGGAGAGGATACATGCATTATTTTTACTTCATAAAACAGAGGCTATATCCTTCTATAGAGGCTGCACATCTTGGATTCAACAGGCTGTTCTCATGGGATACATAAACTGATGGAAAAGCCTGTTCAGATATTCATGGAAACAGTGGAGATGTGGCTGCACTTGATAGCCTGCCTCCAAGAATTAGCAGCAGCATCAGCCCTTAGAGGCCCTTAAAGCTTGATGGGGTTGTCTGGCTGCAATGAGCACTAGTTAATACAAAGGCAGAGATGTGGTCGTATAAAAGTGTGTGAGAAAAGTACAAGTGGTTTAATGGCCAACAGAACCAAGATAGGTAGCTTTCTATGATTTCTGTTGAAGTAACCTGCAGGTGTCTACGCTGTTAGCTAACTCACAACTGTTGCATTTAATAGGAGTAATATGGTTGTGTGAACAGGAAAAACAGCATGTTAAATGTTTGAAAATATACCAAAAATCTATCTAGTGCAAATTCCAGCCTCACGTATGTCTCCCCAAACCCTCGCCTCCTCCTTGCTACATAAAGGGCACAGTACTTCTTGTCTGCCACTAAATGCTGACACTGGGCATTCATTAAGAGGCATCTGGGGATACTGGGATGGTTTTTCAGATGTGCAGGATGCTTCTCTTGTAACAATGAATTAGGACGAGGGAGGGGGGGGGAAACAATACAGAAAGCAGGATTTCAGGAGGCTACTCTTCAATTAGTGCTAGTTTATTTCAACGCAGCTACCCTCAACTAGCCCCAAAAATCTGTAATTCAATATATAACCAATAAATTACTACATCTGTTGTTGTAAAACTTTAAAAAACAGCCAATTTTCCTGGCTGACAGTTGACATAGCAATGTCAAGACTGTGCATTACATAATTGAATAATATACTTTGTTCACAATCATTTTACCAAATCGACCAGTGATACTTGCATGCAATTTAGCAGTCTCTGCTTTTGGTAACATTACTGACCACATCTTGCTTCTCCCTGCAATTTCCTTCTAATGAGCTTTTGAAGCCAGAGAGGAGGGAGCTGATTAAAGACAAGCTGCTGCTGCTCAGGAGGAAAACACCATTTCACACACACACACACACACACACACACACACACACACACACACACACACACACACACACACACACACACACAGATTCATGAGACATGCACACGCACACACACAACCAAATGCACACACACATTTGAGATCTTAGATGCACAAACACGTTCACACGGACCCACCAACGCAGACTGAATAATTCACTAAGACCAGACCTTGGGGGCTCTGCAGTCTGCCAGTTTGTGTGTGTGTGCATGTACTGTGTTTTTATGAGTGTGAGTGTGTCTATGCGCTTGGAATCTCCCTGAGTACACTGCGTAGGCGAATAAGGAGGGAAGCCCATGTGTTAGCAGCACAAGTCAAAACACTAGCTCTTGCTTGCTACCTACAGAGACAGAAAGATGAAGAAATAGCAAGTGAGATTAACGACATCAGAGAGAGAGAGTGAGAGAGATGAATGGAGAAACAAACAGGATGAAAGGATGAAATAGAGAGAAATAGAGAGAGAAAGGGAGAAAAAGATAAACTAGATAAAGATGTATGTGAATGGTGAGTTTACGGTGACAGCCTGAAGAGATTTTTTTGCCTCTACCCATTTCTAACTGAGCAATTGCCATGGAAACTGAAGATTTGATGCATGCCAAATTCTCAAACACAGAGAGCTGACACTCAGTGTCCAAAAACATGAATACTGCTTATCAGATTTCTGTAGTATTCAGAAATCAATGATAGAAAACAAATACTGATGTACTGGTAATTGACCATGACTATGATCCATTTTAGTGTTTTGCATTGACTGAATGAGCGATATTTTCCAGCAGTTCTAGTTGTTTTTAATAGAAAATATTCCACCAAACCCTTGTTGATTCTGCCGTGGATTCCATGTTTTCCATCTTTAGTCAATACATTTTTTTCTTTAGTTGTGTACATCAATTGTACATGGAGATTCTTAGTCAGTATACCAAGTAACAACGTCCACATGTATACTCATGTACACACCCACATTCGAACATACACTTCACATCACCTTTTAAAAAAATTAAATAAAAAGATTATTTTATTGGTATTTTGCCTTTTGTTGGAAAGCTCGTAGTATAGAGGCAGACAGGAAATGAGTGGAGAGAGGGATAAAAATGTAACAAAGGTCCACAACTAGAATCAAACCATGGACATATAAGGATATGGGCTGTAACAGTTACTGGCTACTGGGGCACCTCACACTTTTATCACTTTGACTAATTAACTTTGTCCCAATGTCCACTTAAAAGCATTTTTCCCGAGCTTTCAATTACAAGAGATTCATCAGCAAATAGAGTTGCCTCAGTGGTCAAAACGTGACACAAGTGTGAAAAATTAAGTCATTAGATTTTTTTGAATAATTTTGAGTAATTCAGGGTCCTTGCCATTTGTCTATGCCACACCAGTCTTGCTGACTCTTTGTGACTTGAAGACTCTGGTTGTAGATGTTCTGAAAATCCAGCCACATAAGAGTCTGACTAGGAAGCTTCTGTTAGTCCTTGTTGAGCAATGTCTATCTGGCCTTAAGCCGAGGAAAGATTCTTATCATCTACCGACTGGCCCGAAACGCCTATAGAGACAACTACTGAAGTAACTCCATTTGCTAATGAATACCAACAGATAAGGTTGCAAGCTCTGGAAATAACCACTCAGAGGACCTTGAGTTAGTGCTGCTAACTCCATCAGCTAGTATCATATCAGTAAATAATTGTGTTATATTATGTTGTAAAGCATTATTTCCTGTCCTTGCACTCAACTCCCTTAGATGGAAGTTGCATTTTTGCTGGCTCCATTGGTCCAAACCATCGAGAGGTCTAGAGAAATGATGACTAGGAATAACACAGTCCATTGAGTCATACTGTATAAATGGTAAGGGGGTGTTTCCAGCTCAATACTAGTATTTTCTAAGCAGCAGTCAGACCAAAAAATAATACTTCTCTGAGGTGATGTGTCATCATTTCTGAGTAAAGCCTTTTGTATGATAGAGTTAAGTGTCATAATTACATTAGGGAGCAAATCTGGACAATCTCTTATTGCATGTAAGTAACTTTCTACATGCCATGTTTAGTGCTAGTGTGCATCATATAGGACTGTTGCTGTAAACCAATCCAGACTACAGCTGTCAGTACACAGGTGGGTCACATTCCTGTCTCAGTCCCTCCTGATCACCCAGTCAATCAAACTCTACTCCCATCACTCTCACAGAGCCAGAGAAACAATTACAGAACATCTAACCTTCATTTGCTTTGCTTTCCCCATAAGGAAAATGCTGCCGAAGCACAACATGTCTTTCCACAATGTACTCATATTTTTCGTCCCATTAGAGATGCTGGAAGACAGAAGTGTACACTGCTGGAGAAGTGCTGATGTCATCAGTGTGAGAAAGCTGACAGGAGAATGGGGGGGGGGTCCTGTCATGTTTTGACAGCTTAAGCATTTATTTCAGTCCACTTAAGGTTGCATTTTGATACAGTTTCTAAACAGTGTGTATAAATATTACATTTACAACATGCTTGCATGCTTTCATGGACAGAAATGTGTAAAATACCTGCTGGCACATTGTCTTCGGTGTCAGCCCTTATCATGGGAGATCACAGCACATATTCTGGAAACTAATGAGGAAAGACAAGGCTACAGCAGCATGAATATGAATGACTAAGAGTCAAGATTTTAGTTTTACATCGTAGTTGCACTCAAACTTAATTAATATTCTTAATTTTTCTTGTTCTGATGCTCACACTTATACAGGTATCAAATACTTGTTCTACCCTTGTTGTTGCTACTTAAATGTTTGAATGCCACGTAAATGCCAAGTTATGATGAATGGACTATAGTTTGTTAGAATGTGTTTTCCAACCATGTCTATAGCTGTTCTGATTGGCGAGGCACTCATAATGTTGCACACTACATTATGAATGCCTCGCCAAGTGACAGAAGTCATGGAAAGAGGAAGAAGTTAAGATCCTGCTTACTTTCTCACCTCCTGACAGATTGCTGTGTGAAATGGTTGGTCTTGTCAGACTGCCAGTTTGGAAAAGTTACAAGAATTGTTGGATGCAACTCCAATTTTGGAAAAGTGCGGTGTTGGTGTACGTGTCAGACATTGTTTGACCACCCAAAAAGCACCTCATTTGAGCTTTACGGACACCTTAAAGGATAAACACAACAGAAAAACAGAACTACACAACAACCTATATGCATTCTGGTAAGGTAAAGTCACATTAAACAATTGCAACTAAAAATCTGTTAAACTAGAAGTTGACTGTTATGTGTATTTCAGAGCCAGGCAAGAAGTGGGAGAAGCTTTTTGTGAATGCTGACAGAGCAGCTTTCATTTGAACAAATGAGCCACCATGTTTATATTCCTAATCCAAGGTATTTCTACTGTATGTTACATGAAATCATTTTAATGGAAATAAAAACATGGTCAAAAACAAATGCAATCCAAAGGGCACCTGACTCGAAGCCTGGATTCTTTCATTCCACACTACTTCGGGTTCAGTCATGCGACGTGGCACTTTTCAGAGTGTACACACTGGTCCAGTCCCCCAACAGTCGTTAAGAGTGATAATCCCATAATCACCACAATCCTTAATGGGCTGTTTCGCTCTGAAGTGTCTCAGGCTACAGTGTGTACATCGTCTCCCTCTGCCTTAACGAGGTTATGCAGATTTATGCAAATTAGGTCTAATCCCTGGAACGCTGGGGACTCCGGGGTCTTTAAATGGGATAGCTGGCCTTTTCTGTGTGACCGTTCTTGGGGTGGCAGAGGAGATTGACGGGGATTGAGAGAGGGAGTCCAAACAGGTGAGAGGAAGACAAAGAGAGAGTGAATGAGAGAGAAGTGATCAAGTTTTAGAAGAACCCAAAGCAGGGAGAGTTGATGAATGGGTGAACGAGAGTGAAAGGGCAGCTGCCAGAAGATAAAGTAGTGACAAATAGAGATACAGGCAAAGGGCTGAGAGGAGAAGGACAGCCAAATATCGGGAGCTGCCAAAGCATCCGGACAGTCCGCTTTTCCTTTATAGTCAACTTTGGATTTCAAAAGATAGGAGGTGATAAACAGGTACTGCCTCTTAATTAAACTCCTGAGAGACGTAAGAAGTACAGCACCTATTGATCATATCATCCATATTTGAAGAGTAATAGATTTTACCTGGGTAAGATTCTAATTAAAACTTTTTTTTAGTATGCTGTAACATTTCAGAAATGTGTTTCTCGACAGCAGCGACTGAAGTCTTCCCTCAATCCCTGTTTGCATTATTTATCATATACAATACATGCAACAGCTGTCTTTGTGTCCGGTAATAGATCCAGAGAAAAATAGATTCTGCAAAAGCCAAGATTACACTAAATTACGTTTTTTTTTTTAACATTCAATGCCAGTGTTTTAAATATATGCGCATTGGCTACTACAGTATGATGAGAGATTTTGGTCACAGGTAAAAAGACAAAAAGTGAGGCATACTGAACCCTTTCCATCTTCCGCACTGAATTTCGGAATTGTCCGCTATCATCCAATATCAACATAATTCCTAGACATACTGGGCTCCTACTGGTCTTATAACAGCTCAAAAAAAAATGTCCATGTCTAATTTATACCAGACTTATTATCGACACAGAACATCCAACAAGATACTAGTCTCGCATAACCAGACCTATCTCCACAGCGCTGCGTCAGCGGTAGAGAAAGGTTTGGCTCTACAGAACATCATATAGATAGATAGCTGAAATAGCAGAAGAGGAGTAGAATACCAAAATCAACACAACCAAATGTATTCCAAATGTTTAAATCAGAGTAAAACGATACAATGCTGTTGAGGTGTCTAAACTATAATTGTGAATATTTACTTGGAGCCAAAACTAGACACAAATGGCCAAGAAAGTAATGCAACAATCAATTGACTACTGTGAAAAAGTTTACTGCATTTTCATTAGTATCATTATTATCTTCTTTAGTCCTCCTTGCTTTTGTTTCAGGGAAGATGCTGCCTTTTACAGCTTTACATCAAATGATGGAATAAACTTGACAAGGTGCTGTTGACGCATTCAAGCTCGTCTCATCTTTTCCAAGAAGAAACACAGCAGATATGCAGTGTCTTTGGGGCACACGTTTTTATAAAAAGACACAGCCAATTAGAAGCTGGTGATGTGGAGGGAGATATAACTCTCCCAAAGATGCTTCTTAAGTGTGTGTCATCACCTTAGAAAAACAGCTCATCTTTCCCTCAAATCGCTTCGTAGCCACAAAATATTCAGCTTTCACTGAAAAAACAGACTTTTAAAAGTGTTTTTGTAAAAGCTGGTTTCAGGGCATCGTCAGATTTTCACAAGTTCGGCTTTCTCACAGGGGAGCCAGCCCACTCTCGGATTCATCAAACACAGAGAACACTAAACTGCATTGACTGGTAAACTTGATCCATGATGAAATTGCAAAGCAATCCAACACAACCATTAAAAAGGAAATAAATAAAGCATATGGTCTCCATGTCCATTTTCTCTCCATGGCCAATTAACTAGATTTTCCTGGTCTGATCTTTATCAATCATGTTTTACTACATTATGTGTACATTATTATGTATTATTTACCCAACTCACATGATCAGCATTCTTTATGGTATATTGTAGGACAATAACACCCTTAAATAGAAAATGTTAGATGTAGTTAAGTGTTTAAAAGCTTCCCTTTCAATAGCAGTTATACACAACTTGATTCAGTTCCAGGCCTGAAACTATGCCAGTTATTTGACTTGTTGATGGCTCCTTTAGCAAGGGTACTAACCGGTATCACAAATTAGATAAACAACTCATATATGAATTGTGCTTCGAATGTTCTGCAAGAAAAACATTCTGCACGGACGTTCAATTCGAACCAGGCAATTGATAAATAACTTTTTATTGTTTTATATTGCATTAAAAAAATATATGCTAAGTTGCATTATTATGTGCTGTTGTTTTCATACTAGTTTTGACTGTGTAGTCAGATTTGACCACGAAATAATTTCCCTGCAGGGGAGAGCACTTCACAACTGTTGCCCAAAATTGCAAATCCAAATCCAAAGCCTTCTATGGATATGATTTCCCCCTGTAATATTTACGAACCCTTCTACAGGATCACTGTGCTCCATTGTCTTGATGGTCAAGACAGATTGATAACCACAGGGTCACAAATTGTATTCTCTCAACAGCTAAAGCATGCACCCTTATCAAAGCCATCCATCTTATTTTTCAGACAATCCAAAACTCTTACAGGATGAAGTGCCTCGGGTTTTGGACAAAATGTTCTCTTGTGGTTCACAACAGTCAAAATAAAGCAATAAAGACTCAATTATTGCTCCGGATTATGTGTTTAAGAAAGAGTTGTTGACCAGAGGTGTCACCGCTTCAAATCCTGGAAGCAGCTGGGACGATGAGGGTGGTCAAACTGAATAAAACACACTCTTCTTTAACAACGACTGTCTGTGTGATCTTGAGCAAGACATCAAACCTCAAACTGCTCCATTTAAAAAAGACTTTAGCTGTAATGGGCAGCTCTCGGCTGTGGCTCAGGAGGTGGAGTGGTCGTCCACCGGTCAGAGGGGGTTAGCTGTACGACCGGCCTCTGCGGTCAACATCTCGAAGTGTCCTTGGGCAAGATACTGAACCCCAAATTGCTCCCGATGGCCAACGGTGTGGGAGTGTGTGTGAATGTGTATCACTGCTGATGAGCAGGTGGCACCTTGTATGGCAGCCTCTGACTCTGTATGAATGTGTGTGAATGGATGAATGCTGACATGTGTTGTAAAGTGCTTTGAGTGATCACAAAAAGATTGGAAAAGCGCTATATAAATGCAGTCCATTTACTATTTAGCTCTCAGTTATAAAAATATGTGTGGGTTATGGACTAAACCCTGTCCTGCTGTGTATTAACAGTAGACTCTTCACTCGTGATTAAACAATTACTTCAACAGGGTTAGGATTGTTGTTTGTGGACTTTTCGTCAGCCTTCAATACCATACAGCAAATATATGCTAGTCCAGAAGGTAACAGAAAAATGTGGCTTTGTATTCTAGACTTTCTCACGTGCAGGACGCAAAGAGTGGTAGTAAACCAAAGATCACCAGGTTAGCCTTCTTTCACCTCAAAAGCATCGCCGTTCTCCTTCCATTCTCCTCCACAGCTGCAGGAAACCTCATCCATGCCTTCATCACCTCCCGTCTGGACCACTGTAACAGCCTCCTCTATGGTTCACCCTCAAATCATCAATAAACTCCAATTACATCCAGAACTCTGCTGCCCGTCTACTCACCCACTCCGTGACCACATTACCTCCGTCCTTTACAAGCTCCACTGCCTCCTCATCCCCCAGAGAATCCAGTACAAAATCCTCCTCATGACCTACAAAGCACTCCATAAACTGGCCCCATCCTACCTGACTGACCTCCTCCACAGACACACTCTCACCCGCACCCTCCGTTCTGCTGCTGCTAACCTCCTGTTACTCAGATCCTGTGGGGGACAGAGCCTTCTCCATTGCTGCTCCCACCCTCTGGAACTCACTACCTCAAACCATCAGAGACTCCACCTCACTCACCACATACAAAACATCACTTAAGACTCACCTGTTCAACACTGCCTTCAACCACTGACTGTCTCTTCTCCTTCCTTTCTGTTAATTTATTTATTTACCTTTGTTCTACTTCGTCCACTGGCTCTCCGCAGGGATGCGTCCTCCCTCCTCTATTGTACATATTGTACACTAATGATTGTCGCACATCTTAAAGTTTGATGAAAATACGGTCATAATAAGCGCGCTAAACAGGGAGCAAGCAAGCTTGGCTGGCTTTATGGCTTTGTTCATTAGCACCTGAAGACACATGACGCTTTTTTGTCTCCCGTCACTGTTCAATATAACCAAGCTGTTGTCATATTTTCTCAATTGAGCGAGGCCTTAGGGCTTAGCATCACTTGACGATGCAGGCCGACTCAAATATGTTTCCATAATTAGCCAAACTAAGCAGCAGCAGGAACAAGTGAAGTGGCTGATTCATGACAGATTGACGTGTCACAATCATATCAGCGTTTCTATTGGCCCCAAGCTAGAGACCCCATGGCAGAGAATCACTGCTCTAGGAGGAAAAGGTAGTTACTTGCATAATGGTTTAACTCATTGTTTTTTTCATAGCAAGAGTTGAC
This sequence comes from Bovichtus diacanthus, assembly GCA_943590825.1. NCBI lineage: Eukaryota > Metazoa > Chordata > Actinopteri > Perciformes > Bovichtidae > Bovichtus > Bovichtus diacanthus. The sequence goes on along the minus strand of CALSBV010011267.1, from coordinate 2,181,378 downwards.
AAGAAAAAAATCAAGTAAATTGCATCTCACACTAACATCCCAAACAGCTAGCAAAAAAAAATCTTAATCTAACTAAACTATTTAATTGTTTTACTTTGTTAGATTGATTATTGGCCACAGTGTTTTGTACTTGCCTGATTTGTATGCTAGTTTCAAGAAAGTCCTTTTTGCTTTCCCATTGGCAGATTCTTTTGTTTGGACTGATAACATTTCTGTAGATTACAGGAATACTTAGCTTGTTTGTTGAGCTTAAACTCACAAGGACACACATTGATTATCCATATACCACACACAACCTCTTCCCTTTCAGCACCCCAGCAGGTGTCATGTTGCCCAGTTGGATGCATGCCCATTTGAAATGTGAAGGCAGAACAGCAGGCGGCACAGCGGGCATCTGCTGGGCACCAGAAAGATTGAGAGGAGACAGGGGGGAGAGAGAGAGAGAAAACAGGTTGTCAAACGAGACAAAGAGCAGAAAGAAGGAGGGACCGAGGTGGAGAGGGAGAGCAGGCAGAGAGAAGAGTGTTTACAAGCTCCACAAGTTTGCAAGTATGTGTGTGCGCTCATGTCTGTACGTGCGTGTGCTCTAACGTGTGGGCGTATGTGTATGAACGAGAGAAAGGGAAGACGACAGAAGAGACAGTGAGGGAGAGTGTGATTTCGCACCAATAAAGTGCAATCATGAGCACTGACTCACTCCTGACCTCAGCACCAGTGTAGCAGTGTTGCTGTGTTTACACCCTCCGAGTGAAACAGATGGAGCAGAGAATTAAAACTAACCAGCCGAGAAGACTCTCATATTTGTTCTTTACTGTTACAGTATAGCAACTACGGACCCTGTACGGCCTGTATATGGAAGAATTTTGATAGAGTTTGATTTTATTAACATCTGGATGATGAAGGTGAAGCTGTAGGAATGTATAGTAGGGAAACAGTTTGGTATCATTGCCACAGCAGGAATAAAATTAGACAAATCTAACAAGCAAGCATGCAGATGGAGCCCTCAAATGTCACCTTACAGCCTAATCCATGTATGTCTTTCTCCCCGCACTGGGAACATCAAGGCTCCGCACCTTATGCAACTGTAAGCTGAGCTCATCAAAGCAAGGAAGCACAGAAGCATCGAGTTCTAAACGCCAGGTGCTGCTGCATGCAAACAGGAAAATTATTTCATAATATTAATTTACTTAAAGTTTTATGCACACTATATTTTACTAATACGTGACGTCGTTGGTGGTGGTATATTGTAATTCTACTATCAGAATGTTATTCTGTATTCCTAGAACTATTTAGCATTGCTTCTTTGTAGTTCTTGGTTGGATAACATGTTTCTTCTTCAACATTGTAATTTGTCTTCTACATTCTACGGTACATGTGGCACCTAGTACATTTCTGTGCATTCTGAAATATGTGAAGTATGTGTATACAGCTATGATATTTATGTCATGCCTTGTCGAATTTGTTAAAGTTTTCATCCTGTAGTTATTATTGTATTTTATTTCCTTGTCAGATTTAGTTTGTTAGTCAGGTTCATGTTTAGTATAGTTCATGTTTGTTCTTAGTTGGTTTTAGTCACGTCTTGTCTGTCATTCGTCAAGTCACCGTGTCTTACGTCGAGTCTTGTCAGCCACTGTCTGCCATTGCACTTCCTGTTTTATTTTGTACTTACCTCTTGTCCCTCATTCCAGATGCCTTTACTTCCAGCCTTTGTGTGGTTTCCCGCCATCGTCAGTGTCTGCCCCGCCCCTGATTGTTTCTAACCTGTGCCCATCAACAGTATTTTAGAATTTTAGATACGTATATCCTCCTTGTGAGTGTTTTGAGTTTGTGCTACCTTTTGCAAGTAAAGTATTTAATTTTTTACACTTTACATCTGTCTCTGGAGTCGTGCATTTGAGTCCTCCTACCCTGTGTCTGAGGTCGTGACAATTTTTTATCTTTTTTATTTATTTTTTTATTTTTTAAATCATTTAATTTTTATTAATCACTTTTTTGGGTTAAATTTAGTTCTTAGCAATTTGAGGAAAGATCTTTTATTTAAATGAAAATAAATCTGAGCAAATTGATGTGCTGCACCATAGAGTCCAAAATGGAGGAATCCATTGTAGCCTTATCTGTGTTGATCCTTGCACTTTTATTTAAGCCTCCTGTGCTGTATTATAACTGCTCCACAAATAAGGCATGGTTTTCAGACAGTTATGAGATAGAAGTCAATGGTACAAATATGTATTTTGAATAAACTGTGAATGCATTCTGCCTTGAGTGACTGAGCTAACAAGCCTGCAAACTGTTCCACTAGTCAAAGTCATTTCCATAAAACAGCCAAGCACTGTAGTTCTTTTAGCAAAGTTACTCAAACAGTAGAAAATAGTGCATTTGTTTGGAACCATTTCCAGCAGCATGATGGTGTAGGTTGGAGTGACTCAAAATAAAATGTCCTTGTGGAAATCTAATATTGTGAATGTAATTAAGGAAAATGTCACCAAGTGCAACAGCATGGCTCAATTATGTGTTTTTGGGACAACAATGGAGCTCTTTCGCACAGAGGAAGAAGATATGTCAGGCTTTGGATAACACACATGAAAATGAAATGGCGTTACTAATGTATACACAGATACACACAAATGGGTAAATACGCACACGCGGAAAGGCAAATAACCAATGACATACTGTACGCACGCACACATGCACGCACTTGTAGCACATTGCATTAGTTAACATTCAATATAGTGCACGATATATTGAAAACCATTTCTAAAATATAGAGAAGGTAGAATTAGGGGGGGGGGGCAGTTGCCATGGTGACGAAGTGTTGGTACTTCAGCTGTAACTGGTAGCATCCTCCCCGGAGTACAGTGGCGTCGAGGCTTGTAATTGGGCAAAGTCTTCTCTAAGGAGCGGCAAACAGACAACTAGACATGACCCATGAGGTTGCCATTACCTCACATCGAGGTCAAATCTGTTGTTGGTTGTTGAGAGGGAGGCACACAATCTGTCTGTGCAGTGTAATCTGTGCAGCATGGCTATCGAACATGGAGGATCACAGTACAGTTAACAGAGAGGGTTACACGTGCAGAGGATCAGTGTACAGTAAGCAGAGAAGGTCTGAAGTCAGGGGATAACAATGCATAAAATACCTGAGATGGAAACCATGATGTGTTCCCATGCATGCTGCATCTACTGATCTAATTAGTTTCGTTTAAAAAAAAAAAGTGATATTATATAATTAATAATAGATAATAATATAATATAATAACATTAGATAATATTCAGAACAAATATAAAACAAGGCAACAGTAAAAATGTTGTCCACCACAAATGCATATATTCTCTGTTAAGGCCACTTGCAAATGAGTATGTCTACAAAAAAAAAAACAGTAGTACACCCTTTGGCTAATAAGTGCAATTTCAAAATGTGACAGCATGGAGAAGATGAAGAAGCAAGCTGATGTGTGTATTATTTTGGATATTTCACAATGGAGCAGTCACACATCATATTCCCTGACATTTGGATTAAAAAAAAATAAAATCAGTGGTGTCTAAGAAGCAAAAGGCCTGGAGCCAATCACTTACTGTTTGAAGAGAAGAGAGACATGACAACAATGGGAACAGAACATTAGAGATAGAATTTAACAAATGTCATATTAGAATGGATATTATTTGTCACTATGATGTGTCTATAGGGCGGATGTGGCTCAGGAGGTAAAGCGGGTCGTACACTAATCTGAAGATCGAAGGCATAGGCATCGGTGTGTGACTGTGTGTGAATGAGCATTAGATTAGATGATGAGCAGTTTGACATCTTGTATGGCAGCCCTACCGTCAGTGTATGAGTGTGTGTGTGAAAATGGGTAAATGTTGGCAAATAGTAGAAGCATTCATTGGTCGCGAGACTGAAAAGGCGCTTTAGAAAAGTCCATTTACATGTTTGTATCTGTAATGGATTACAGGCCTGGTCATCATCCACATAAGCAAAGAGCATGCTCCCTATTGATTTCCCTCCAGTGGACACATCAATAATCTCTGTGCAAAACAGCTCTGACCTGTTCTTCTCTTCTGTCTAATAATCATATCGACATCTGAATCCTAATACATTTTAACAGCTACTTAACATTACTGTCCAGACTGCCCGTTACCTGCTTGGTTTGTATGCATTCCCTGGTTGGATTAATGCACTTTGTAGTTACCGTTAGTGTGACCGCAAAGGTCTCTATATACACTTTATGGAGATAATTTCCCACTGTATGTTTGATAATAAAAAACTAGAATTCTCGGTTGTATGCCTCTGCCCACCAGTCAACATCCATATCTGTCCAAAATGATATCACTTCAACATGTTGTCATATTGGACATTTCTTTGAAATTGTCATAATTAGCATATGAATTGAGTTGTGGCCAAAAATGTGTTTTGTGAGTTCACAGTGACCTTGACCTTTGAACACCAAATGCTAATCAGTTCATCCTTGAGTCCAAGTAGACGTTGGTCCCAAGTCTAAAGAAATTCCCTCAATGCATTCCTGAGATTCACGAGATTTTTGCCAAATTTGAAGGAATTGCTTTAAGGGGTTACTGAAAAAATTGTGTTCGTGTAAATGGAAAACCAGTTTTTGACCTGAGATTAGTAGTAAACTAGTATATTTCCTTTGTTTTTAATTGTTGTTTTTTTCAGGAGAACCCAACTGAAATGGAGTGCAGGAGAAGTACATATTTTTCTTCCTATAAGCGTCACTGTAAGACCATTTTCTAATAAATAATGTCCCAGATCGAGTTTATCAAATTGTCACTTTCTTAAATACATGTGAAACAGGATTTCTCACACAATATGTCAGGTGGAAACGGTCTCAGTGTGGTGACAGCAGGTGCCCATTGTTTGTTCCGTAATTATCTCCTCCGAGGCTGAGCAGCAAGTATTAGTACATAAATTTAAAAGCAGTCCCATCCTGGAAAAAATAAATAAATAAAAAATACTTGCTTACCCTACCATGATTGTGGCTTCCCCCCCAACCATGAGATGGT
>CALSBV010011267.1:2147814-2170597 GCA_943590825.1 Bovichtus diacanthus | reverse complement strand
TGCCATGGGAGACCCTACCAGGAGCACTAGGCTCCCGACAACACAGCCCTCAGGTTCATAGGAGCACCCAAACCCCTCCACCACGGTAAGGTGATGGTTCTCGGAGGAGATAAAGAAATCCAGTTAATGTTAATAAAGTTATCCACGCTTTATAAAGTTAATAAATTTGGTGTATGTAAAAGGAGAGAGTTTGGAGAAAATGAGGGGAATGGGAGTGACGGGGAGTTTTACCACATTCTGCTGGTTACTGTATATGCTGTTTCAAAGATATAGAGTATTATGATGGAAAAAGGCATGGATATTTTTTTGGAACAATTGATAATAAAAAGATTCTTAAAAAGACAGACACCAAACAGTATTCTCCATGTGTAGAGAATGTTTATTGCCCAGTCCATTAGAACTAAAAATATCTAACCAGTTATAGTAAACTCCAACTTAAAGTACTGGTACATGTACTTTTTCAGAAAAATACAAATTAAACATTTTATGCATAATAGGTATTACTTGGATTGCATCATAGGTCCATTAATATTACTATAAATACACAGTAGAAAAAGGCTGTACAGGTTGAAGATTAAACGTTGACGTTTCAGAACAGGATCTCTACAATCAGCAATAGCATCCAGTCATATGATGACTAAGGACTAAAGAACAATGTGTACATCAACAGGGTCTCAGGTCTGCATTTTTCCACTCATCCATCCATCGGTCTGTCCCTCCCACAATTCTTCACCCATCACCTAGCTGGCTTTCAGTGTGGCGCTCTCCCTTGGCTTGGTGTTCGTACTCGTCCTGCTCTTGCTCTCTCAAGTGCATACACTTATTTACACACACGCACACACACACACACTCAGCTCACAGACGCACTCAACATACTTGCTCAGCGTCTGGACAGGTCACCTCCTGTGAAGAAGACAAACAGTGAGACTGATGGAATCATAACTTCACCGCTTCCTCTGCAGGATAAAATATCCATTCACTCAAAAGCATTTTACAGGTCACCATTTTTTTCCCCTTCATCTTTTTTATTCTCCCACCCACCCCTGCACAACAACATGAATCACAGAAAGAAAGAAAGATATATATCCACATATATATATATATAGAACAAGATAACATAAATGTAATTAAAATAAACATAAATGTAATTAAAATTAACTTAGATTTATATCAATGAAAGAAAAGAAACTCTGCTTCAATTAGTTTTTATTTGGCCTTGGGGTATGGAAGCATATTGATCAGTCAGGAGGGAGAATAGATAAGTCAGAGTTTTCATACTTGAACTGTATTCAAAAATCTATTACATTAAATTATTAATATTTATGATTTGAAATGCATTTATAATATGACATGCATACATATATGTGTATAACAAAATAGAAGTAAAAAAAAACATATCCATGCAAGTCATCTTGTGTCTGTATTGTAATGAGTGTCAGTCACAAGAAAGAGCATCAGATGAGAAACGAGAAAATTGGAAGTGGCAGTTAATATATGTAAGTGTGTGTGTGTGTGTGTGTGTGTGTGTGAGAGCGGCCACACATTATCAAAGATTGATCGCCGTAACGACCAAATCCGTCAGACCTGATGTCCACGGGAGTGTAGAGCAGGGAGGGGAATATGAGCAGGGGGGATGTTCTGTGTTGCATGTGGCTACATCCAATTAACTAACGCAATCAGCCATGTTGATGAATGGATTAGCACATAATTGCTTCAGAGGTGGGATCCTTGATTGAATTATTCATGGTGGGCAAAAGGCAAACGTATGTTTCGCGAAGATTAGCTAAGTGTATGTGTGTGTCAGCCTAGCGGTAATAGAAAGTGACTGAGAAATTGGGACTGAGACAGAAATGATGGTGGAGTGTTACAGCCACTTACTGAGCTGCCTTCTACGGGGTTAAACTTTCAAGCTGGTTGCAACACAAGACACACTCAATCAGTGATGTTACAGCAGGTATTTTACGTGGGTGCATTCCAAAAACTGACCAGCACACAGTGCTAGTTTGAGCCGGACTGGCATGGTATCCAAACCATTTTAGTTTGGGACATAAACCAGCACATGCTGCTTACGTCTGTTGCCCTCAATAATTGTTAGTGCGGCAAGTAAACAAAAAACCACGTGTACCCAAAGCCTGGTATTTTATTATTATTTATTTTCAGCTAAAGCAGTGATTTCCAACCAAGGGGATACTTCTGCAGGGTACTTGAAAAGATTGACAGAGAAGCTCAATAAAAAATGTTTTTCTTTCAAAAATCCAAAAATTTGATTAAAACTATTATTTACTATTACTATTTGTGTTTCGAAGGAAAATATACACACAGATAGGATTACAGAGGTGTGATGCTGGTGTCCCAATAACCAAAAAACTCCCAGTTACGACAGACAGACACCTTGTTGTTGTAACACGTGGACACCACCTGCTGTTATATTATGTACCGTATTTTCCGCACTATAGGGCGCACTGGATTATAAGGCGCACTGTCAATGAATAGTCTATTTTCGATCTTTTTTCATATATAAAGGCGCACCGGACTATAAGGCGCATTAAGCGAAACAAAACAGTCAGATAAGTCAAACTTTATTAAACGTGTTCACAAAAACTCTCAACATTGTTCAAACGTTAATGAGCGTATTCACAATAAGTCCCAACCTTGTTCAGTTGTAACACGTAAAATACAACACAATACACTCACTTGCAGCTGCTCTATTCCCATGTTCTACTGCGTGACTGATAGCCTTGAGTTTGAAGTCCGCGTCGTAAACGCGTCTCTTGACAGGCGCCATTTTGGGGTCCTGATACACACACACGCTGTAATATTATGGTGAAGCACAGTATGTATCACTCCGCGACGCTCCTGACCACGGTAGCCGTAATGCTGCAAGCGGTGCAGCTTTGTAGTTTACCAAAGTCGTACTAAAACATTTTGACAGAGCGCCGTGAGCGCCGTGTACCACACAAAATCGCTTCGAGGTCAGTAAGCACAACCAGAATTAATCCATATATAAGGCGCTCCGGATTATAAGGCGCACTGTCGTTTTTTGAGAAAATTAAAGGCTTTTAAGTGCGCCTTATAGTCCGGAAAATACGGTATATTTAAGTAAATGAAAACTGCATAGCAAGGGGCCATTTAAGTCAAAATAGCTAAAAGGTAAAAAGAAAAAAAAAAAGAAAAATGACCAGGCCTAAACACTGACAATCCCAGGATCACTATGACTATTTTGTAGCAATATCTACTTTTATATAATCAATAGTGTTGAATAACCATCAACATTCCTTTTAAATCAACATGACAGCTGGTGTTGATGAAGGGGAACTACATTTCTACGTAACAATCAGCACTGACACGGCCCTTTTGAACACCTGCAGTTACATCACTGATTGGAGTGTGGCCCCAGGGTTGTTCTTCCTGAATGGATAATTGAATTTGATTAAATTGTTCATTTGACACAGGCATGGATCTTGCAGTTCTTAAAAGTTGGCTTAATGTGTAATAGGAGCTGTTTAAAGGTTCTATATACGCCATTCAGAGCATTAATATATATATATATATATAGCCGCAAACAACTATTTGCTATGTGTTGTAATCTGAGAAGCTCTGTTGTTTGCTCTGGTAGCCGGGCTGGCCGCACGTGCATGTGAGTCCCTGTGCGTGTCCCACAGGCTAGACGCTCATACGGTCTGACTGACGGTGTTCTCATGGACACGTACCGCCCACCCTCCTGTTCCCTCTAAGGTTAACACTGTCAGCTCTGTCTGCACTGCTTGTGCTGTTAGCACCGTTAGCCGTTAGTCGCCAGCTTAGCTATATCCATGTTGACTGCCATGTGGAGGCAATCCCTTAAATCATAGATATGCTCTGAATTTCATATTCAGCACCTTTAAATGTTTAAAACAACTCTTCAGGCCAAACCTGAAAAAGTGCAGGCTTATTCACACATTCCAGATAAACCCCATACTGTACATAAATTCCTTTTTCCGTGAAGATTAACTCTTCAGAGGCAGCAGTAGCAAAATGTTGATATAGGTATGATTTTAGATGTTATTTATATTTTTGAGAAAGTTAATGAGAATTTGATCTTTTCGTGTAATTATCATAATTTATTAATTACATATGCATGATAAAAAGATTATATATATTTTTTTAAAACAATCCAAATTGGAACCAATCCAAATTTAGCTTAGTTAAAAAGGTTCTCTATACGGAATTCAAAGCATATCTATGATTAAGGGATTGTCTCCACACGGCTCTCAACTTGGCAATAGCTGAGCCGGCAGCTAACTGCTGATGGTGCTAACAGCTCTTACAGTGTCAACAACAACAACAGACCTGACAGAGCTAACAGTGTTAACCTGAGGAATCCAGGGATGGGCTTTACGCTCCTGCGACAACGTATGAGCGCACTGCAGAGCCGCTGCCTTTACATAGCCAGTAGCACGCACGCACCAGCTACGTAAACAAAGTACAGAAAAGCTCAGATTACAATACACAGAGGGAGAGTGACTTCATTCTCTGCTCAGGACAACATTACGCCACTAAATTTTACATAGAAAATAGTTGTTTGCCACTATATTAATGCTCTGAATGGTGTATATAGAACCTTTAAGTTATGAGTTCAGTTATATGAGCCGCAAATCAGCATGTGAGTGTTGATAATGGAGTTGAATGTTTAGTCATATTGCCGATGTTTCAAAGATAAAAACTACTGTTATCACTTGATCCAAGGCTAGTTGCACGAGAATTATAACTATCATGTTTTCTGGCTGACATGATGTCATCCTGTATTAGATAAGCCGCATTCGAAGAACAGGTGAAGAGCAGCAGCAGTTTTCTGTCGTCAGAAGGGGTTGTCTCAGTGAAATGCAATTATCATGTGAGATAAGTTGTAAAATACATTCTGCAATTCACTTCTAGATATGTATATTTTCCAATCAAATTCTCTGACTTTCCCTGTTTGGAGCATGCCTAGCACTTCCCTTCCATTCCTCAGTGTCTGCTGCGAGCCTGGAGTTTGTAAACATTTGTCACGTGTTAGTATTTTTTACATAAATTCAAACTCTGGGTTTTCACACTGACGAGAGAGATCTGACTTGCAAATCCATTCGGTCACATTCATTATTCCCCACCTTGACAGCTGGTGCATTCGCAGCTGTGTATGACGGGCAGGACGACCGGCTCGCTCTCTCCGCTCTCACACTGCAGGCTGAGGAAACGGACTGGGTTGTCAGGGTCCAAACGGTAACTACAGCACTCGCAAACTGACTGGAGGTAGGGCTCCTGTGGAGAAGGAGGAGAGAATGAAATGATGGAGGATAAGTGAAGGAAGAGATGAAAGAAGAGCCAGCGGGATAAGGTGGAGGGAAATAGGAGATTAGAATATGATGAGGAGCGGGTGAAATCGGAGGAGTCATGAGAGAATATCAGAAGAAAATATAAGGGGTGGGAAGTCAAGGAAGAGAGCAAAAATAGAGGATGGCTTTAAAGGAGGTGAAATAGTATCGGCAGGATTGATATAGGTAGACAGAGGGGTCAGATGGAGAAATCAGAACCCTTAACATATTAGATGACAAAATGAGACAGTATACAGTATTGAGAACAAATATATGTACAACCCATCAACAGAATACAAAATATCCTAAAATATAAAGTCACATCAGACAAAAGTTTAAAGCTTCACTTGTATACATCAGGATGTGTAATGTGAAAGGGGTCGCTCATACAGAGAATTATACTCAAACTATGCTAAACTGTAGCCTCTTTAGCTGTTGGTTTCATTCTCCAGGAAGCTCTCCTGTCATAAATCTAATTTTAAATGAGCTCTGATAAGCCCACCTTAACCAAACGGCAGACAGACATAGTCAGTGACTAGCTGCTAAAGATAGTTATTAGCAACTCCCGAGTTGTTTTTTTTTTCAGGAGTTGGTTGAGGCCGAAACAAAGATGAAAGGAGTGTGATTGGGGGAATTATTCATCAGGTGGCCAGAAATACGACTCTCGAATGCTTGAGTTGCTGTTTTTTTTGTGAACACATTAGCCATAAAAAACGTGGCGTTTTTCAGGTTGTCATCACATTCTTTTTTTTGTTAGTGGCAGAAAGTTATATTTTTGATCATTCAAAAGCAACGTAAAGAGATTTTTTGGCCACTTCGGGGCAGCGGAAGAAGCCGTAAACACAGCACTGACAGGTTATTTTCATATAAAGTTGACAAGAGTATTAGCAAAGGGTTGCTTATGTACACATCCAGCAGACACAGAGCATAAATAGCAACATTACAGTGGGTTTATTAGCGCCTTTTCACTAAAAACAGCCGTCTGCTGCAGCTGGAAATAACGCCACTGAGCACTGCGAGTGAACCAAAACATTAAAGCTGCTGGCTATAAAACCAAAACAATGAGCTGAAGGATAATAAAATGCTTCATAGAGCTGAGGGGAAGTGCAGAGTCAGTTGACAATTATATGTGGGTTCATCACTGTGCGCTACATCTTTTTATAATGCTCATTTTAAAATACAAAATGATTGGTGCATCTTCAAGCTCTTTGTTGATAAAATACTGAGACACTGCAAACACTGAAGTCCTTTTGGTGATCTTAGAAAATATCATTAGTGAAAAATTACATAAAAATTAATAAGTGCCTTCCAAGTTTTTTTTTTTTTAAATAATGACAAATTAAATAAGTAACAAAGAAAAACCTAGACAGCTAAAACTCAATACAAGCACATCATTAGGCATTTGGTGGTAATGTAACCTATTCTGTAACTCTTGAAAAACAAATGCATGTGCATATGCATGTGTGCCTGCATGCATTTAAGATTCAGCTGGTGGTGAGCATGTGATTCTTGTGACTGCATCCCTGCGTCCTCCAGTCCTGCTGATCTAGTGGCAGACCTGCTGAAGGGCACGTCTCTGCGCTGCCTAGTCACTGGTTACCATCCCTGGTTGCCACAGTAACAGGAGGTAATGACACATTTGGCTGAGCTGAGGTTTAATCTGACTGACTATTTTATTTATTTTTTTTACACTGATTTATGGATGCCAAGTAAGAACAAAGTCTCCATGGTGATGAGGTGATGAGCTTGCTGTCTTACAAGGATAAAAAAGACAACAGGTTAAGGCAGGAAAGAAAGAAGGTGAAAAAGACCTCTACTAAAAGTTTCCGATTCAAAACATTTATATTTAGAATTATTTATTTTTCTTATCTGCCTTCATGACATCTGTGGGAACTGTGTATTTAACTGTAACCACAGCTGACAGAAGGTAAAACGATCAGATAATCAGTTTGCCATCGTCTACAGTTTGAGACTGTTCCCTGCAAGTGTCTTGATGGCCTGTGTTTATCTTTTAAGAGATTAAAGCAGGTGTGACCAACTGCATGAGGCCAAGTGTTTGAATTTATTTTGTTTTGCAAAAACACTCTTAATTAACCTGATGCCACATCCTTTTTCAGGAGGAAAACAGATGGACAATTTGGCATCTCAGTGACAGCTACGGCAATAACCCTGATTATATTCTTGCATATTGTGAATTTTTTTTAAATTTTATTTGATTAGTGGCCTTGCTAGGATTTGAAGGGACAACATTGTTTTTCAGCTTTTCTGGCTTTTCTTGCAAACAATTATAACCAACAGCTTTTTTCTGTTTCAGTTCTGGACCCTTTTAGTACACTTTGCTGCCTGTATTGATATTTACTGTGCTACCAGCTGTCACTCATGTTAAAGTCAATACTCGTCAGTGTTGCCTTATGTTCAAAGAGTATCATCTTCTGTGTGTGTGTGTGTGTGTGTGTGTGTGTGTGTGTGTGTGTGTGTGTTTTCTCCATACCTCCAGGAGGACATCAGTTCTTGACAGACAGCGTCCCCTGCAGAAGCTGACCTCCACGTTGTCAAGCCGACAGTCTCCTTTGGTGATGTTCCTGACCTGCACGTAGCGACGGCACTCTGGCACGGGCTCGTCTGAACACAGAGAGGAGGGAGGAAAAGGGCAGAATGAGGTAGGACAGAGCAAAGGGCAAACGGAGGGCATGGTAAAGTAGATTATGAGAAATCATAATTTTTCCATGAAAAAAGGGGGAATAAGACAATAGAAGAGACGGAGCCAGAGAGTTCACAGTGACATTGCCATGCTCCCTAGCAGCCTGTGACATTACCTCCACTGAGAGAGCGACTAAAACCCCAATGTAGGCCAAGTAAGGAAATCTCTCACGAATTGGGCACCGAGGCACTTAGTTTTTAGCCTCCTATAAAATTAACTAGAGAATATTCAAATCCAATGATGTGGTTTGACATGGAATAAAGGGAACCACTGTGATTGTGTAAGTTTGTTTGACATTTGCATGTTTTACAAACAAGCGGCAACGTCCAGGTCTGAAAAGTGAAGCCAATGTGGAAGTACTTGCATTCTTTCAAATGGCCAGAGGCAACTCCACTGGTTAAAAAAATAAGTCTGACTGTATAGAAGTCTATGAGAAAATAACCTTACTTCTCACTTGATTTGTTACCGTAGCAAACATTTTCCTAACGAGTTAATTATCTTAATCACTAGGTTCAAGTCTTCTTCAATAGATCATGATGTATATTTTGTAAACTATGGTCCCATTTGGAGTAAAATAGACGATAAAGAAGGGTAAGCTTAGGCTACCTTGTGATTGAAAAGTTGCTACCACGGTGTTGTCTGGTTTGTGTGATGCCTGTGTTCTCATCTTTTCAGTGTGTTTTCACTTCATGAAGGTATATTGTTAACATTTGGTCGCCTAAAAATGTCTTTTTCAGCATTAGGTTGTACTAAGCTCAACACTCTCATGTCATCCATGGTGACTGCTGGTTACAAAAAACAAAGATGGCGATGCCCAAAAAACAACATTGCCAATTGCCATAATGCCAAAAATTCTAAAAGGTACTCCACAGACCAATGGGTGACGTCATGGTGACTATGTCCACTTTTTTTATACAGTCTATGTTCACAACAAGTAACATTTCAACTGTTATATTTGTTTAACATTACCATAGATGAAAAAGCATTACTCCTCAAGGTAATGAGCCTGGGATCAGATGACAACAGCCACTAGTATCACAGTCCCTAAGTTGATTTTTGTGAAGTGTTTTCCTGCATACTGTATGTTGTACTAACCTGGAAACTGCTTTCTGCAGACTGGACAGCAGCTGCCTGGCTGCTCCACCTTGACCTCCCCCTGAGAGAGAGATAACATGCGTCTAAGATAATCTCCTGTAGCCTGTCAACAGTCATAGTAAATTTTTTAATTATAGTTATGTTTGTGCATAACGACTTGAGTAACACATTTCATTCAGCATGTGACAATGAGCACACATTGTATGTACACAATACACATTTTTCAAAATGACAGCAACCAATCACAGAGACCTAGCAATACATAATTAAAAAGAGGAAAATAGAAAACACACACCTGGGAATTGGCAGGGCAAGGGAAAAAAACCTCCAAATACTAAGATCTGCCCAGGTGAAGCATTGCCACTCGGATAAAATACCCAAGATTAAAAATTCTGAGTGATGTCAACCAAACCAAGGACAAAATGCATTTATGTCAATATTAATCGAAAAAAAACAGAAGGAAAAGAAAACACAGTGGTGCAATGAACCAAACGTTAACATCAGCATGCTAAGGTGCTCACAATGGCAATGCTACCATTCTGATGTTTAGCTGGGATAATGTTTACCATGGCCATTATCTTAGTTTAGCATAGAGCATGCTAACATTTGCTAATTAGTACTATAGACAAAGTACAGCCGAGGCTAATGGAATTAGTTTTGGGCATAAAGCAAAGTACTGAACACATTGGAATTTGACCTGAAGGTGGTGCTAGATGAAAACTTATTAAAAATTCATCTTGGTAAATTTCATGGTAATTCATCCCACACTTTTTTTAAACATTTCACTAAAAACCCAAAATTTTAATCTCATAGTGGTACTAGAGGAAAAGCCAGGGAAGCACCAAAGACATTGGAACCAAAGTGGTGGACCGACCAACATTGCCATTTAACATGGCTAAAAACCAATATTAAGGAAAACTATATATTTTTTTAGAAACACTCCTAAAACCTGAAATCGGGTACGTAGGAACTTATAATGAATAAATACTCTGTTATGGCACGTATTGTATGTAATCCTGATTTTGCACAATCTTGTTCAGATGTGGAATTCTAAACAAAGAAGGATGCCTATAAAATCTCTTTATGTGGCTCTCTTTTTCACAAACTCAGGACTGAATTTGACTGAACACTTTTTGCGCTATTTACAATTTAGGAGTTATATTCAATCCATACCAATACATAAGAATGTTTTTTTTTTACATAAATAACTTGGAAAAAGATACTAGCTTCTTCTATAAGGAAGATAGTTATAAATCATATTCATATAATATTAGTACTATATAGATACTATATGCCTACTATCAATAGTAAAACATCTTGGAGGGAAGATTTTGGGTCCAATTGTGATGAGATGTGGCTAAACATTTTATTGAATGCAAAGAAAATGATATGTTCTAACAAAACCTATGAGACCCGTTGCACGATTATTCACAGAAACCCCAGCTATTTGATGTCATTAGGATCCTATGTGCTCTTTATTATGTTTGAAATGTAAAGCTGGGTGTGGTACATATCTTATGTGGTTGTGCACTAAAGTTGTCATTTTTGGCTGTCAGTTCAAAACATTAAGAAAATATTTGGGATAAATATGCCTCTAAATCCATATACTGTAAGTTTGTTCTGGGATAATTATAACAGGTAGATACGGGTACATTCTTAGAATTACTTCTTATGCTGCACGACTCATAACAGTACAAAAATGGTTGGATGAAGAGCCCCCCGATAATAAAAAAAGGCAAAAAAGTGAGACTTAAAGACAGAAAATAGCGAGAGAGCGAGACAGTGACGCAAGCACACAAAGGACATAGACAGAGGGAGCGAATCCACTGAGGAAGAGAGATCCAGAAATGTCCAGGGAGGGTGTCCCCGTGGTGTCCCTGTCTGAGAATAGCTGCTGTTAGCATGCAGAGTCACACACACAGAGTCTGAAAGCAGGCTTCAGAACCCCCACCAATACCACCCCTGAAACTTCAACCAACTATAAAATTTCTCCAACACACGCTTCTCCTAACTGTTCAACCCAAGGACTTTTCCTCCCAATCTGCACTGCCGCCAGCCTTCACACACTTAAAGGGTGGGAGGTCACGAAGAAGACCATCTTAGGTCATTTAAGTCAAGGGACAGTATATGTGTATGTATGTATGTGTATGCTGTGTGTGTGTGTCTGATGGGGCAAGGGCTAAAAAGGATGATTTCTCGTTATTTCAAAAGGAAAGGGCACTTGGCACTTGGCATTTAAAATAAAAGCATTCAAATTTGAGTCGCCTACAGGCTGTGAAATAGAAATCAGAGCTCTATTAATGTGTCTGGTACAAAAAGAGGGGTCTGTGTCCTGATAGCTTTTATCACCCAATAGAATAACAGAACCTTTGGAAAGGGCCTTCCAGCAGAGTGGTTGGGATGTTTCGTAAAAAAAAAAAAACTAAAAAAAAAACATTGCGTTCAACTGTAAGAGTCATAAAATAACAGAGTGCACTGCCAGTAACCAATTGTCAACCTGTCAGTAAAGGAAAAACTGTGCATTAAATGACCTTTTCATATTGGCCGGGATAAGGAGTGTTTTGACAGAGGCATAGCTTAGTGCAGCAGGGGGAGGCCAGGGATTTGAAAATGCAAGAAGAAATAGTAATATAACTCTGATTCCCTCCAGACATTAAGACCTGTGTACACCACAGGTGTAACAATCAGTAGACTGTCTACTTTGTGGAGCTCACTGTGAAATCAACCTCTCCTTTAAAGTTCTGGATGTCAGCACGAATTATTTTTACCTGGCCTTCATACAGCCCTGGTAAACTTCAAATATAGATTCAGCTTACTGTGTCAAGGAGGAGAGAGCTGACTTCTCTGCTGTGACTTTTCTCAACTTCATTACCATGGAGAGAATATCTTTTGTAAATCAAGTATGCTCATTAGTGGCTAACCTTCTCTCTAAAAGGGTTAATTTACCCAAATTAAAAAAAAAAAAGTATTTTATATTTATTTTATTTCTTACCTCGTGGTATCTAGCTATGCAGATAGCTTTGCTTTTATACAACCGAAGTTTAAGACAAGAGGATCACTGAAAGAAGATGCACATAACAATGAATGAAATTGTGCAGTCCTTAAGAGACGTAGTGCTCTTATACCAAACACACATGGGTGTCATTCAGTTGTGCATCTGATAGACATAGAGGGGAAAGATGAGGCGTCATCATGTTAATGAGAAAGAAATGAATGATCATTTTAAACATCCTTTTACAACCCTTCTTATCTTCATGTTGCAATATCTTAACAACTATTAAGTGAATTGCCATCAGATTTGCATAAACATTCATGTTCCCCATTAGAATGAACAGCATTCATTTTGGTGTTCCCAACTGGTCCACGAGTGTCATGATTAGGTCAAAATGTTTATTTGTCCAAGACTTTGGCTTATCACTGCAAACTTGCTAACAAGCACGATTAGGATGCTAACTAATAGGATGAAAATGGTTATCCGCATGTTAGCATTATGATTGTGAGCATGTTATCATTTAGCTCAAAGCCCTGCTGTCCCATGAGTATAGCCTCACAGAGCTGCTAATGTACATGTAAAAGGCTTCATTCACCCTAATTACCCTTCAAATATGGCATAGCGCTGCGGGGGAGCAAGGAGCGAAGAAGCACTGCAAAAGGACTTTTGGAAGAAAATGCTATTATGCTATGCTATTGGGATGCCAACAACAAACAATGTTTAGTTTAACATTGTCATAAACTTCTAATCTATTTCTATTTGAGGCAGGACCAGGTAGAATGCATCTTTATGTGGTACCAAAAGCTCCACCTGTTTCAAAATGTATTCATATTTTATATGGATTTTATTCTTTTTATTCATCTGCCTCCAGTTGTACAGAGCGCATACATAATTGATTGTTTTCTGCAAGATGAACAGCGGTTAACCACTCATACAGTATGCGTATGATTGAGCCATATCTGCGAGATGCAAAATCTACTTTTTTTTTATGTCACTAGCAATGACAATCATGCACTGGTACCCATAATTCTTATGCAGGACGATTCCGTTACCATATGCAAAGTGAAATGATGAATATTTCAAATCTAAAAAGGTGCTATACATATAACATACTTTATATAATATTCTTAAATCTGACTCAAAATTTCAACCGTAACTAAAATTGTGCTTTACATACCAGACGTGGTGCCATTCATTTTGCAGAACATAATAGTTGCCAAATAGTTGATATGTTGTATTGGAACGAAACCCAATTATGCTTAATGAGGAAACCAGTTTTTAGTGTTTCATGGGAGGTAGAATGGCATAGTAATGGGAAAAGTGCAGACTTGTGGGAGGATCGGACAGTCACGTATTGATCTACTTCAGCCAGCGACTTGCAGAAAACATCCCACACATTCTTGAGGGAACAGAGCATTTTCTCCCCTCGCACAGAGTAATTGAGATGTTCGTGACCAGTTGTGTGAACTGTACCACCCCCGGGGTAGGAGAGGCGGTTGAGTGTGTTTGTCTGGGAGACTGATCGTGCCGTGTATGTGAACCTTCATCTCTCTTTACCGCTATTTTGGTGCAGTAGGTGCACACAGCCCAGCAGAAGAGCAAATAACTGGGACTATAAACGCAGCTCTTAACTACACACTTTTGTCAGAACTTACAGAAAAAGGTGAAGTCTGGAGTTTGGTACTGTACTTTGTGCAAGTGTCCACATGCATGTGTGAGTTTGACTTTATAGGTTTGATAGTTTAGGCCTTAGATGAGGTTGGATAGTATATTTGAAACATCTCTGTGATTTCAGCTCCATCAGCATTCCACAAACTATGGTTCTGCTATTAGTAGGATTCTTATTATTGTACATACACAGCTGTTAGCCCAATTCAGTGGCTCCAAACCTTGTGGGCATGGCAAGATACATTTAAGAGGCATTAACGGATATAAAAAATATTATATAATATTCTTTTTTTCATTATTAAATACTCCGGTAGTATTACATCTCAGGTGTTTAAAAATGATCCAATTAAATAATTCTGATAAGGGGACATCCCGCTTCATTTGAAAGGTCCACAACTCTTACATTGTGCTCTGTAATGAAGAGTTGGAAGTAGACAATGCCTCATGTTAAGGAGCTATATGCACACTACGCACAAGTCAAACAGTCAAGTAGAAGTTTAAATCTGTCTGTCCAAAAATGTCATAATTTTATCCTAATACACATTTGTGTGAAATGGTCATAATTAGCATAGGAATTCTTGAGTTATGACCCAAAAAGTGTTGACCTTTGACCACCAAAATGTAATTCATTCTAGAGTCCAAGTGAACGTTTGTGCCAAATTCAAAGAAATTCCCTTAAGGTGTTCCCGAGATATCGCGTTCCCAAGAATGGAAAAGACGGATGTACAGCCCAAAGGCACGGAGGCATAAATACAGTTGGGATCTACTCATTTATTTATCTTGTTTTCTACAAAAGCATTTGTGGTTTAAAAGATACCTGGTGCAACAACAGAACAACAATCTCTGTGCACTGTACAGATGGCTGCGAGAGGGATCTATTTTACAAAGTTATTACAGTTCATATGCTCCTCCACTAAAAAATGTAAGTCGGTACTGCTTAATGTCGGAACCGATTGTCATCACTGACATCTAGAAAGCATCAGCATACATGCGTTTTCGTTTATAAGGCCATGATATCTAATGTGCTCAGATATTGAACTTCCTTAGTTGAATCCAAAATAAACATCATGACATTAGTTTGCAGAATAGGTTGGCTTTAAAATTTCTCAACTCTGACGTAGGGAATACCGGTTTCCAGTGCTATGCACCTCACTACTGTGTTAGAGGCACCTTCCTCTGAGGGACTTTATAGTTCTACTTCTTACTATTTTAAACAATATTTGGGAATTTTTAATATGAATAACCTATAAATAGGCTACATAGAAGTCCATGTCTATGTGTGTGATGATGTTTTGGTGACTGAATTGTCTTGTTGTGGTATTGCATAAATGTACAGTACATGTAATTTTTTTTTTATTCTCTCTCTTGATCTCATCGAGACTAACTGAATAAATAAAGGTTAAATAAATAAATAACTTAAAGTTGTGTACAATGATGATAACGATTTATCAGCTGGTTTGATTTTATTTTACTGTTTTGGGTGTATTAGGCCATTGAGAGCAATGATGCAAGCGAGACATCTTCAACGCAATATTTCTGCCATAATCCAATAAAGTACCTTCATTTTTTCTGGTATTTAGGATAAGCCAAAAACAGAAATTAGATTTAAGTACAAATACACAATCTAAAAAATGTCAGTTTAGTACAGAGTGTCAGTGTGTGTCTCACCTCATCACAGTGGAGTGGCAGACATCTTAACTGGCACAGTTTTTTCCCGTTCACACAGCCACACGACAGACAGCCCTCCTCCCACTCTGATCCTGCCTGGCTCACACACACAAAACACACACAATATTTATATTTACTCACTGTAATGATGATGATGATTCCTCAACAGCTTGTTAGTCTTTCCTTCGTGCACACTCACATTCTTGTCGAAGTAAAAATGGTAAAAAGGTCAGGATCTAATTCTTCATTCTTCAATTCTTCTTCATCCACTAAGGCTCTGGCTGCACCCTTGTGCATAATTTAGGTTATGGAGGCCCATTATGATGCTGTAATTATAACAACACATAATATAGACTACATGATTTATTTATGTGTGTGTGTGTTAGCTATAAGAATCATTAACAGTGGCACTAACTAGGCGGTGCCTTTGTAGCTCACACCGAGCCATATTGCGTAATAGTCGTGGGGTAGTTTATTTAAAAAATAATAGCGGGTCTTAATATGACCATTAGTCATCACCAGCTGAGAGACATAGAGAGAGAAACAGAGTAGACAGGCAGAAAGGAAGAGATGGATAGGAAGATTGAGGGAAAATGGGGATAAAAAGAAAAGGGATGGAAAAAGTGAGAGATTAAATATGAATCCTGTAATAAAAGCAGAAGAGGGACTAGTGAGAGATAAAGTACAGGTATGGGACAGGAAAGAAAGAAACAAAAGAGAGAATGAAGGGCCTGAAGAAGAAAGATCAAGAGGGTGGGGGGTGACCTCTTGTCTGTGTATGATTAATTCTTATAATCCTATAATATCCCCTCCTTCATAAATAATTCCTGGCAGGCTTGCCCAGTTGCGGTCCCAGTGCTGGCTTTCTACGGCACTTCCTACATAATTGATGAGGCTGAGGGCTGGAAAGGCAATGTGGTGTAATGTGGCCCGCGGGGCATGTCACTCATCTTCTAATAGGCCCTTCTTTATGAGTAAATAACACAATGGGAGTGAATTGGAGGGAACGTAAACACTGCACTTATGGTACGGTTCAAATGCACAACACAAAGAGGCAGGTACAATGGGAACAAGCTGCCAAGTTAGCTGGGCAGCAGATGTCTGTTTACTTCGGGTGTAAGCCGTGTGTGTGTGTGTGTGTGTGTGTGTGTGTGTGTGTGTGTGTGTGTGTACCTCCCGCTGGATGACCTGGTCATGGCAGGGGCAGAGGGCGGGGATGACACACACACCCCCAGTGTTGCGGTAAAGCCCCTCCTGACACACGCAGCCCTCGGTAGAGTGGCTGCAGTTGACGGGAGAGGAGTAGTAAATGTCCTTGCAGCTCCTCTCACACAGCGGCACCTCCTCCGACACTCTTCTCCTCCACTGCTCCCCGTCAGGACACGCTGCAAAAGGAGGAGGAGGACAGGGAAAGGAGTGAGATGAGTGAAAAAACGTGTCAGGGAGGAGAGGAGAAAATAGAAGGATGAGGGCGAATGAGACAGGGAGATGGTAGGATGGAGAGGGGACATTTCTGATTTCTCACTTACTCTGGTATACACATTTTAAAAACAATTTATAACCATAGTAACTAACATGCAAGACTGACTAGCCATTCGCCAAACCCCTCCCCCAAAATTGTCCAATCATAGCTTAGAAAATATAGCTACCCACAGCAGGCCTGTCAAGTTTTGGATTTCTTTACATTCCCAAGTGGATGGGGCTGAAGTAAGTGCAGAACTCTGTATTAAAAGAGTAAAGTACACCCGGTGTAATAATCCGAATAGCACTGCCGTTTCATGGTGACAATATGCTTGGTAGTCCTCATCCTGTAAGTCTTTCTTCTTAAAATAATAAAAAAGTGAAAAAATAGCCTACTGTTTGAAAATAACAGAAATGAACAAGCATGTGAGGTAAGCAGCCAAACAAAGTTATGTTAGGATGAAATAGTCTGATAATTGTGCTCATCATACCTATAATACTATGACAAACTGCATTTTCTTTATTTCCATGTATTCTACATGAATCATGTCTAACGATGCTGACTTTTTGCCTGGGGTGTGCAGTCTTTTAGCATTAGATCATGTACTGTATGTAGCCATCATGTGCATATCTATGGCCGCTTTACAGGATTCTCATTTTAAAACATGTTATCTGGTAACATTAATATAGTTAGGCAGAAACTGTGTTTTCAACCAACTCATGAAGCCAATGTTAGCTTAATTGCGTTGCAAGATATAAGAAAATCTGCCACCAATGGTTGACATTTCAGCTGACAAAACCGATGTTTACTGGTTAAAATGAGAATCCTGCTTTTTTCTAGCTTTGTGCGAAATCACAGACCCATTGCCCCAAAAATTATCAGGAATTCCAAGTGGTAAACCTGCTACCGTTATCACTGTAAACTGCACATGTGCTGTGCAATAAGCAA
Organism: Bovichtus diacanthus; assembly: GCA_943590825.1. Taxonomy (NCBI): domain Eukaryota; kingdom Metazoa; phylum Chordata; class Actinopteri; order Perciformes; family Bovichtidae; genus Bovichtus; species Bovichtus diacanthus. Next base: position 2,152,733 of record CALSBV010011267.1, on the reverse strand, counting down.
AGCTTGACAGGCGTAAAAGTAACCTTAGGTGGTCAGCAAACAACTATTTGCACCCTATTTGCTTTTACAAGTGGCTTGAGGTTCTACAGTGGGATGTTTTATTGATCATTCTTTTTGATGAAGTTGTAGAGAAATTTGGTCTACTTTAGGTTACTCAATAAATGACTAAATCATCATATCTGTGAATACAAAGTTTCACATGCAAGGGAGAGAGGACTCTCACATCAAATCACACTTTCTAAATGAGCAGTCTGTGAGTTAGAATTTTACCTGTCCTTTATAATGAGTGACAAACAAAACTTGGGAGCAGCTTGACTTTCACATAATTCCTAAAACAATGTCTGCCCCAGAATGACTATTCTAACTATCACTACATATACACATAGATTTTTTTCAAATTTATCTAGCTCAAGGTTTGAGATAACAAGCATGCATATCTGTTCCCCATTCTCTCAGATCAAAGCAAACAAATTATTTTTAACGGCGACACGGACACTGCGATGCTGTCTGGACTGCACGGCGTGGGAGGAGTTTATCGAAGCATCTCGGGACATTAGCAAACTCACAGAAGTGGTCAGCTCAGAGGTTTCATTATGCGGGGAAATTCTCATCCCCGAAGAGGTAGTTAAAATCTATCCTAAGTAAAGAGTGGTAAAGTAGTAGTAACGTGGTATAAAAAGTGTGCATTTAAGGAAAGTAACTTGTCTAAGCTGCATGTTTACACACAGAGATTCAATTTAAAATTAAGAGGGCTTAATTGGGCAAACAAATAAAAAAGGTAGAAATAATCTAAAATAGTTCCCAATAAAAAAAGCCACCCTAAGAGCCAGCAGCGCCTTTTTTGTCGGAAAAAGCTGGCAAAGTTCGATGTTGACAACTCCTTGATGACTTTGTTTTCTTTTATTAAATCAATATCTGTTGGTATGCTTCTATCGATCTAAAAACAGGAAATGTGTTAACAAAGGTGAATAAGGTCTGTAGCAGCATTACAGGTACTCCACAGAAAAGTGGGTCTGATTTGTATCGCAAACAGTTGTTAAAGAAAGCAGAATCCATCCTATCTGACAGCCCCAACCCCCAACCTTCTATTTCCTGCTTCAAATACACACTACCCATAACAAACAGATATAAACACTCCTTTCCCCCTCAGCCATTTCACTGCTGAACTCCATAAGAAAAAGGTCCTATCAGCTTGACCACCCACCTACGCTTGCAAAATGTCACTTTTAATTGATTTTTTACCGATGTACTCTATGTTTTTACTCATTTTTATTCATTATTGTTTTCACTGATGCACAACCAATTGCCCCTCTGGAGGCTAATAAAGTTGTACTTGTTATGAAAAGCACTCAGTATGAGTCGACAGTGAGCTGTAAGTACTTTTCTGATTAACTGTTATAATATTCACCTTTTAGCTGCTTAGTCACAATTTATCCCCAACAATGATCAATAAGAAATCCCCTCCCTCCCCTCTTCTCACTCACCACAGTCAGGGGCCATGCAGGTCATTGTGCGGTGGTTAGGGCCCTCACATGGGGCCCCTGCATACTGGCTGTGCTGCAGGATGATTCTGGCTGAGCTCTGTTTCCCCGTACCACAGCTTGCTGAGCACAGACTCCACTGGGACCAGCTGGACCACTCACAGTCCACTGCAGGGGTAGATGATGGGAGAAGAATATAAACATACTTAGGTCAGTGTTAGTTTTACAATCATTTACCTGCAGCAGTAAAGCAGCATATAGAAAGTATTTGTCATCTGAGCAATATTCCTCAGCGTGCCCAAATAAAACTACAATTACAGATATTATGGCCACATTGCTTTTTATTAAAGCCATTTGTTAACAGCAGCACCCGCTAAAAAAAATGCAATGGAACAAAATCCTGATGTCATTATGCACAAAAAAAAATGTTTTTCATTAATGTGTACATTTCTGGACAAAGTCTCACCAAAGACAGCTTGCTATAATTTTAGATTTGGTTTCAGAGGTCTCTTGGAGAAAATAGAGTTAAGGAGAAAGCAAAAAAAGGGAGAAAAACAAACAACGAAACAACTATTCCTTCTCTTTGAAATAGAAGGAATAATACACCATTCACTTACATAAGGAGGGATTAAAAGGAAAATTCCATGATCATTGGTCATGTAGAGATTTGGGAAACACAGACTCTGGAAAGAACTGCTATATTTATGCGCACACAGCAGTTTCTATTCATGTGAGAATGTGTCTCACTTTCGATTTAGCTTGAATGCTAGAGAAGGAATAGCAAATGTGAGAAGATGGTTCATGTCAGCAAGTTTCCGAGTCACCTGCTCCAAGGAAATAGTTGTCAGTATTTCACCTCTACTACTGGGTCAATAAAATCTAAATTAATCCAATTCATCCAAACCATCAGTTATTAAAAAGACCATTTTAAAATGTTTATATTTTAGTTGTAGTAGTACATTTATTGTATATTGTATACGTTTTAGAGTATTCTAATTTATTCTTTATATTGTGTATTGTATTCTACAACTATTTATCTCTCTTTTCTAGTGTTGATATATTTACTGTGTATTCTTTACTCCTCAGTCAGTCCGTCCGACCAGACTGCTGAAAATCTGAGATCTTCTCCTCTGTACTGAGGACAGACTGGCGCTACATCGACTCACTATCACCTTTAGAGGAACAAGCGGTATTACAAGACTGGACGGAGCGGCGCAAGTCAGCTAATTTCAGTAGATTTCTCTGCAACACAACACATAGACGTCTTTGACAAAACGTCAACACTTTTACCTCTTCACATTCTGTTGATAATGTCAGTTCATTCTTTTAATGTTTTAAGGTTAAATTCGAGCATATCTTACACCTTGAAGATTTAAGCACCATCACCAATTAGTATGAACTGCTGCCCATTGCACCTTTTCATGTACCTGATGAAGCACTGAGTGATAATGGTAGTCTAGTAGTCAGGCTTTCAAATGAACACCAGAAGTTTGTGAGTTCAATGATGGCTGCCACCATTGTGTCCCTGAGCAAGGCACTTAAGCCTGAGTTGCTCCAGGGGACTGTCCCTGTATTTAGTTCAATGTAACTCGCTCTGGATAAGATAAGGACAAGGATAAGACATCTGCTAAATGACCTGTAATGTAATAATCAGTGTTAATACAAAATCCTTGATCATATGTTTACTAGATGATTGTGCGGTCATAACCAAAACACCTATTATTTTTCTGACAACATGATTTCTGTTAAGTTGAAATTCTATTGAAACACTTCTTAAACGTTCAACATTGTTCTTGCCAGAGTGTGTTTCCCAAATATCCTCTATGGTGGTGTTGAGTAAAACGTTATCATGATCAATAGTTCTCAAAATATGAGAATAACTCCTGGGTTGACAAATATCAGAATTTCCCTTTACACTCTGCTAAACACCGCTCTCTGTGAAAGGGGAATTCACTCCGAACAAATCCAGAGGAGAGAGGAGGCAGGAGGAGGATAAAAGGCACTGCTGATCAAATGATGACAGATAAAAACCTAGGTCAAATCACGGAGCTATTTGCGCATTTGAGTCTCTTATGAAGAGTCGAGGGGTTGCACTTTGTGACACTGTGCTTCACATTATCTTTCATCTCTTTCTCGCCCTGCTAGTTCGAGATGGTATCACATGTTTACGAAACAAACGTCCAGTAATGGCCTTTGAAGGCTGTGATTGATGTGACTGTGGCTCAGTTATTCGAGCCAACTGTTGCAGCAGCTGTTGATAACTATAGATAGGTTGACATATTTATCATGGTCCTGACAGTTCAACCAAAGATTATTGTTGGTGGTGCTTTCCATGCAAAAAAGAGAGGGGCCCTATAACGTGCAAGAAATATGTTTGGCAAGAACAGCTGTGACAGGGCATCACTCACCATCACAGACCTCGGAGGTACAGGTGAACACTCCCCTTTGGCACACACTGGAGAAAGAAAAATCAGTGAAATAATATGAGGGAATATTAACACTGAGATACAAAAACAATCATCATGTCACACAGCTCAGCCCATCAGACTATATTAAATGAGTATCAAAACCACTGTGAGGAAGATGAGATGACCTACGGCATGTCTGCTGCATGCCAGACTATCTATTACAGCAGATATCATAGCACCAATCTGGATTGCTGTTGCCCGTATAATTTGACAATGAAACTCAACTCTGCCAATGCTCAACAACACTTTTAAAAAATTAACTCAGAGATGATTTGAGTAGCGTTTTTAATTTCAAAATGTCATCGTCAGATTTCTTTAGATACATTTATTATTAAAAAAAGAAAAGAAAGATCACACCACCATGGTCAAGCTGACAGTGGTAGTTTCTTGACATGTTAAACAACAGTTCCCATAAACTCCTGTGCCTGTGGTCACAAAGACAGTTTGTTACCTCTATCCTTTAGTCAAAGGCTTTCACATTTACTTGAGTAAAATTTTATGCATACGTTGTTTTTCAAGGACTCTAATTTGTTCTATCATCTCTTAAGATAAAAGTTTCGATTTTTGTGCTGTATGTAAAAGTGTTTGACTTTGAGGCTGCAGTTTGCATCGCATCTCCTACTAAACAGACAAATTTATTTTAACCATGAACCCAATCTTACGCTAACCTTTACCACGTCATTTTAGTTGCCTATACTTTAACCATAGTGGTAGATCACAAAACTTATCTATTTTTCATATAGTGCTTTTGAAAGGCCCTGGGAGACAGTTAGGTATGACAGTATTACCAAACTATTGCAAATTGATGGGTGTATATGAGCAATTTGCTTGATGCATGTTGCAAATTTTATTCATAAAATTAAGCAATACAACAATTGTTATCTAGGGAATAAAAATAATAAATTAATATTATAGTAATATAGTATACCCCTCCGAGAACCATCACCTTACCGTGGTGGAGGGGTTTGGG